>VXBW01003965.1:31628-54807 GCA_013400375.1 Thinocorus orbignyianus | reverse complement strand
GCAGTACACGCTGGCAGCCCAGAAACCAACCCCAGCCTGGGCTGCAGCAAAAGAAGCGTGAGCAGCAGGTCACGGGAAGTGTTTCTCCCCCTCTACTCTGCACTTGTGAGACCCCACCTGGAGTCCTGTGTCCAGTTCTGGAGTCCTCAACATAGAAAGGACTTGGACCTGGTGGAACAGGTCCAGCGCAGGGCCACCAAGATGACCAGAGGGATGGAGCACCTCTGCTGTGAGGACAGGCTGAGAGAGCTGGGGCTGTTCAGCCTGGAGAAGAGAAGGCTCCGGGGAGACCTGATAGCAGCCTTTCAGTATCTGAAGGGAGCCTACAGGAGAGCTGGGGAGGGACTCTTTGTCAGGAAGTCTAGTGACAGGACGAGGGGTAATGGTTTTAAATTGGAATAGGGGAGATTTAGATGAGATATTAGGAAGAAATTCTTTGGTGTGAGGGTGGTGAGGCACTGGAAGAGGTTGCCAAGGGGAGCTGTGGCTGCCCCATCCCTGGAGGGGTTCAAGGCCAGGCTGGATGGGGCTTGGAGCAACCTGGTCTGGTGGGAGGTGTTCCTGCCCAGGGCAGGGGATTGGAACTACATGATCCTTAAGGTCCCTTCCAACTCTAACCATTCTATGACTCTAAATGATGGAAACAACCAGTATATGACTCAGTTCTTATAAACAAGCAAATCCTACATCAAACTCCTTACTGTTCTGTAAAAAAACAGCCACATCTGAAGGTGCCACACAGAAAACAAATAGTATGAGACTGAGTTTCCCTTTTATAACTGTCAAAGACTAAATAGCATGAGGATCACTCCTATTTTGGCACAAAATATGTATAACCTAACAGAGAAATGCCATCACCTCCTGTCTGTACTAAGGCAACTGCTAACAACCAGCAATGTTGTGTAATAACCTAATGGTCAGGAATGGAAAGAAAAACTAAATTCAATTTAACTGCATTGGGATTTAATTAGAATGCTAGTTGTAACAATCCAGACATCCGTACTGTCTCCTAACCTTCCATTCTTTGAACACCAGCCCTCTGTTATCTTTTATCTTTGTTCTATTTTCATTGTGGGAAAATGAGACATTTTACAGTGTAAATATTTATATAATGGACATGCAACACAGATGACAAACATCTGTGCTGCATATCCATGGCTGTTTTACTTCTGTGTTAGCCTACATTATGCTCAGCACAGTCCTCCTGTGCAGGGGAACAGAAATATTTTAGTTCCCTGTAATCTGAGTTTTCTACCAGCATCACCTTTGTGAGGAGTGTTTGGGTTTTTCCTTAACATTCTTCTTTTTTTAAACCACCACCACCCTGAAACATGCAGAAGATGAGTTTGTGGCCACTCAAATAGAAGTCTGAGTATGTCTCCAAAGCCACCCGTGGGGTGAGGGACGTTGTGTACTGCCCATTCACCCATCAATATCTACCTCAGGAGCCAGGATTGTGTGAGATTTTGCAAGAACAACTGCACTCATTTAAAGAGTGGAAGGCTGTAGATGCGCAGAGAAAAATACTATTAATACGGCTGGAAGCAAGCTATAGATAGCTTAAATTTAATTGACATGCATTCATCTTTTCTTTTTTTATTAATGATTTTTAACATTTCTCAGCTCCACCTCCACCATCCTCTGCAAGTACAGTGCCTCAGCCCTATTCCCAGGGTCTCCAGATGCGGGAACAGAAGGATATTACCTTCCTCTGTAAAACGCTAACTGACCTGTCCTGTTCTACTCGCTTTCACTGACATGTGGCATGAATAGGATAGGAGCTCTACTTCCTTCAAAGAACAATGGTTTTGGTAAAAAATGCTATATATGTAATTTCTATCATTTGAGAATTGCCTCAGTTGATAAGGATTTTGAGAGAAAAGGTTATTTTGCATCTTACTATTCCATGAACTGAAGCTGATTCAGAACAGCCTGGAAACACTTGTTTTGATACACTGATCTGTTAACGTAAGGCTGTCACAAAACTTGGATTTTCAAAACAGCTTTGCAGATTTAGGATAATTCCTTGTGGATTTAAAGTACTTTTAAAATTACTTTGGCAGTTTGTGACATTTGCATTTTTACCTTGGTATGCTTTATGGAACATGCAACTGAATTGTATGCGCTGTTTAGATCAGAACTCCGAATTTTCAAAAGGAAAGTAGCACTTCTCAGCATGAACATACTGAGAAACAGAGATGAAAATTAATACTCTATTGTTTGAAATGTCAAACTTCCAAGTGAGAAAAGTGGATACAGTTACAGTATAATTGCTTTCTACCTTGTGCAGAAGAACAAACCCAAACAGAAATTGCTCATCTCAAACCAAATGTGAGCTGCAGGTTGGGTCACTTTCTTACGTGTGAAATGCAGATCAACGAAGGGAAGAGGCACATCCATCGGCTGCTGCTTGTTTGGCAGCAGCGTCGGTTTTGGCAGATACACTCAATCCAGGCGTTCCTGGGCCACCTCTGCAAGACTCTGCAACTTTTATGACATGCACGCTGAATCTAATTTTAAGTAGCAGTGAATGCGAACATAAACTTGTAAATCCTTTAACAAAGGTTCTGAGATTTATAAACCTTAAAACTTTATATGGTATCCTTTAAAAATTACCGCTGTTGTCTACATAAGCTGCCACGGTGCGATACTGAAGATGATTCTCTTGAGACTCTGGGACATGAAATAGAAGCCCAGGCATCTTCTAGGCATTTCCCCACAGGTTGTTCTGCTCTGAGGAATAACTGACCTGGGGCTGGTTTGTGCTCAGTACTGTGAGGCACCTAGATCTTATTTTACAGAGATGAAATGCTGTGTGATTCTTTGACTTGGCATTACAAAGGAAAACAGATCTGTGAATGTGGCATTCTTTGTTATCATGGATCTGAGCCTGTATAGGGTTATTTCTGCTGTTTTGAGTGACAATGAAAAACCATAGTGCTTTTCCAGTAATTGCCTTTGCAAAGCCTACCAAGCTAACCGAAGGGGAGCAGGAAGCACCTATTCTGCACTGACAGAACAACTTCTGATGCCATACCACTTGTTTATCTTCAGTCACCCAAAAGTCTCTGTGTACTTCTCTAGGTTCTCACACTGGACTCATCCCACCATAAAATCCAATCCTTTAGGTGACAGAGCTAAGTGGGATGGACACCTAGAGGTGCTGTTTTGTCCCTGCTGCAAACAGCAGAAGCTTACCTGACAAACTGAAACAGGTCTTTTTTTAGATGGTTCACAGTAGAGAAAAATCCCGACAGCCTCACTCAGGCAATTGGGAAGTTCAGATGTAAAAGACTTAATCTTGTCTCGATAATGCTTGATCTTGACTTTGATATTAAAAATGAGAATTAGGTTTTACCAACCCTGCTTTTCACCCTAAATCTCTTCACTTGAGAGTGTTATTTAATAAGAAGCGGCTGAGGAAGGAAACCTTTCCTAACCTCTATAACTTCCAGGTCTGCTTGTCAGAAATATATTTGAGATAAACTGGAGCAAAAGGCAATGCACAAGTGGCTGAAGGCACGTGAAGAGTCAACATCTCCTTGACACAAAGTTTTTACACTGTAATGGAAAAAATATTTAATATTTAAACTTTTTTCAGTTTGAATTCTCAGCTAATGTACGTATACAACACTAGCAACCAGGGAGTCTTTGCCATACAGTTATTTTGATGTCATAAAACATGAAACATCAAAGCTTTATTATGCATGTACCACCTTAACTATCATCTTTCTTTTCACTGATACAGAGTAAGGAGCTCCAGTTATTAATGCATGACCATGTCTTCCATTTCCTAAATCAACTTCTTTATGATAGGCACTTCTTACCCAGGTATGTGCTTGCTCTAATATAAGTTTTGCACAGCTCAACTATTAAATACAAAAATGAAGTGTAATAAAAACTGACACAAATTAAACAAATTGTGGCATATATTCTGTCTTCACCTTCTTCCAAACAAATGTCTACGATCTCTGATTAATGCTTTCTGGCATCCTGTGCATTGTGAATTTATGTCAATTTAACATTTCAGTGACTAAGCTACTTTATAAGTCAATTAAAAATTCAATAAAAAAATTCAGCGTCTCTCAGATCCTAGTAGATGTATGTATGAGAAATTCAGAAGTATTCACATCTAAAAAGAAAACTGCACATAGACACACTAAGTGGGATGAAAGCTGCACATTTGATTTAATAATTTCCCAACACATCCCCGTATACTCTATCAATGTACATTACTACCACTTAGAATTTCTCACAGCTGCTGTTCTTGTAACTGCAAAAGTAAACACTTGGATGTATTACTACTACTGAAACAAAGCTGTGGTTATAAAATGTGGCCACATTCTAAGATAGGAGAGCCCCATATAGTTAGCTGTGCTCTAAAGAAATAGGTTCTGCTGCGATAATGCAAATACTTGTCTCTGCCGTGTTTTCAGCCTAACAGCTGAAAGCAAATCTTTCCAAATGTGAATCAGTAGAACACTTTGAAATAACATACCCACCCACGCTGTGAGTGCAAGGCTGGGCACAATGACCTCCTGAGGTTCTTTCCAACCTGAATTGTCCTTCAAGATGATCAATTCATTGGAGTTGTGAACTCCTGCTACATATTTCAATCAAACTTTCTCAAGTTTAGCAATAAAACTTTGAAACAAACAGTTATTTTGGGCACCCAAATAGATCCATGTTGCTTATGAGACGGCAAGGCATGCACTCAGTGGCAATTTACACATTCCCTAGAAGTTTTTCATGGCTCAACAATGGTAAGATAGGAAGATAGGGTGAGATCCATTTTATTGCATGGTTGATAAAATAAATCACTCTCTGGGAGTTTCTCTCTCTCTCGGTAAAATGTAAGGGAGCCTAATATAGGTATCTTCTATTGATACTGAACTTTAAGACATACCAACCTTGAATTTTGTGCATATCTTAAATTCAACTACCAAGAGGTAAGTAGTGAATTGAGAATAATTCAATTCGGACACAATGCAGTCCCAGCTCAGGAACAATTATTGAAAAAATGCCCCTGCTACAGATCCTGTTTCAGGACTTGACTTAAAACCTTGTGAGGGCAGCAGAAATTGTATCACTGACTCCACTTATCTGAATCGTGCTTTTACAGCGATAGCCACAAAAAAAAATGTCTTAAGTATTGCAACACTTCCATTTATCCCATCAAGCTCCCTAAAATCTAGGGCCCTGAACAGATACGTGGATTCTCTACATATAAAGGGAAGAAATACACAAAGGCCTACTCTTTACACAGGACAAGCAGGCAACAAAAACCTTTAGGCAGAACTGACCTCCCTTTTTATTCAAGGGTAAGTGATCGAAATACTTCCTGTCTCTAAAAACATCTTTTACTCAACCACAAAAATACAGGCCAAGAGGCCAAGATAAACAGTGCTGCTCTTGAATTACTAGTACAATACTTGTCTCAATCAAAATTGACCCAGAGCAGCATTAGAAACCACTGAAATGATAGAAAGACCTGAAGCACAACACAGCGCACTGAAATGTTATAAATGTCACCTCCAGCTCTGCGTTCACTCCAAAGCCCCCTGTACCCTGAGGATTTATCACTAAATAGTATGAAATGCAAAAGTAATGCAAGTTCTAAATTGAACTTCAAGAGGGCAAATCCTCTATTATACACATTCTGCTGCACATGTATAGTGAGAAATTTCTCATCTGCGGCAGCTTGAGAAATCATTTTAACTCATCTGAAAGACCACCTACTGCACTTTAGAATGCAACAATAATTGCCATTTAAGATCAAAGGTAAATGCCATATATATACAAGAACAATGCAAATGCAAATTTTGGGGACAAAGATTCAGCCTTTAAAGATTCACTGATGGGGACAGTCTATACCCGTTTGTAAAAATTTGTCAGCTGAGAACGGAACCACAGCACCACTGCAAAGAAAGTTTTGCAGATGCATTTGATAAAGTAAGTAAATTCTATTCATATAATTTTATTACATATGAAGTACAACAATTCACCTTTAAAAAAGATTATCTTAAGGGAAAAATTCCAGTTTGTGAGGTAGAGCGTGTCACTGCAAGAATATGATGTGCAAACATAAACTGGAAAGAGGAAAGATTAAAAGAACTTTGACTCTGCTTAGGCAGAAAGATTCTTCATGACTAACCTCAAGAAGCCCCTTCTGAGTCCTCCATTCCATAACAGCTAAGGCATCTTAGAACACACAGAACATCCACAAAAACGGACTGCCTACAACAGGAGCTGAAATCTTTAACAACTACAGGTGTTTAGCATTTCTGAAGATCAGATCTACGATACGTCCTATTTGCTAAATAATATTGAGGAACAAAAGAAATAATGACCATTCTTACTGTTTCTTTGAAGTCCAATGATGAAAGCCAAAGAAAGAACTTACAAGGATCACAGCTGAAATGGTTCAGCAATTTACAGTCATCATGTTCCTGTCATATTGGCATGTTTGGACTTCTTTTAAACTGCAGCAAATTTGTATTGCAGTTATAAAGTACAATGCCCCAGAATCACCCCATGAATAACTTAAATTCGAGCAGCATTGCATAGCTATAACAGCTTGGCTACATAAATACATTTATTAGGTAATTATTATCGACAGATTTTTTTCACCTTTTAAAAATTCATCAGCATTTATATCACATATTCTCCAAGAATTCTGTAAAATACTAGAATGTGGAGGTTTTGCAACTTATTATACATAATTTACTGAAAATTTTGAATGGCACATCACATTAAGACAGTTACATTTTCTCACGTTTAGCCTTACTTTCCGAAATGAAATTTGCAAATTTGGGAAGGAAATAAAAATTTCAATTCAAGATAATAAAAGGGAGCACAAAAAAGGCAACCATATATAGTCGAATTCATGGCATTACAAACCCTGTTTATAGTCAGTAAATGCAAATGCAAAGAGTTTTTTGTGATGTCAATAAATGGGGTAAAAGAATGCAGAAGAAAAGTCAGGATGAATGTGGTTTGTGAGCCCTGCAGAGGAAGTCCCACTAATCACAAATAAAACCACAAATAAATTGTTAGACACTACGGCCGACTGCAGAGTGAATGTGGAGGTGGATCACTAGAGAAGAAGAAAAAAACCACAGATATGTTGTAACACAGATTAGATAGCCCGATACACTTGCTTCAGCAGTACTTGCTATTTTAAAATTCCTAGAAAACAAGAAAAAAAACGCTAGCAACACACAGGCAGCACCTTGCTTCCTGAAAGCCGAACACGATATATTGAGCAAACCTAATTTTGTGCCAATTTTATCAACTCTAACACAAGCAAAAGCTCAACAGGAAGGCTGATCCTGCAGCTAAAACATCAGTCTTGAGTTCAGATCCCTGGGCAGTCACAGCAGGGTCACGTTCCTCGCCAACCTCCACCTCTATTTGCTTCACAACATTCCACCAGGGAAGCCTCTCTGCTTCATACAACACGCCAGGCCTGAGTACCTTGTTTTAACAGCTCCCAGAGCCCTCCTGTAATGAAGCACTAACCTGAGACTGCTCTGGACACAAATTATAAAACACTATGATCGAAGTATCTATTTGTGTAAATTCTATAACTAAAAGCAGAGAAGTAGCATGCTGTAATGATAACAAATTAATAACTTAGCAGAAATGAATAAAAAATACTCTCTTAATGTACAGAAGAAGGAGAAATCATTTTGTCATGACTGTTGAAATAGTTCCAAACCAAGGAAGTGATTATTTTTCAAAGACAAAACATGAAAATAAAAGTTCAGCTATCTACAATGTTTGGATGAATTTCAGCTAGAAATCTACAATGTTTGGATGAATTTCAGCTAGAAATCCCATCAAATCCCTAAACAAAATAAAAAGAAGCCCAAGTCCCAAGCTGTTTGCTTACCACACCATCAGAATTCAGAGGTGACAATGATTTATGTAAATTATTGTCCTTTCCTATATCCTGGTTCTCTCGCTGAAGCCACTAATCTGCCCAGTACATTCCTGGAACTGTCTTAAAATATTTATGATTTGTCATTACATTACCCCAAAATTACTTGTAATTGATAGTCTGAGGATCAGAAGCAGTTTCTCTGCTTAGATCCTCAATCCGGAAGATGCAAGTGCTGCTGCCAGCCTAGGAACGAGGTGCTAAAGCACAACAAAGCCATCGCTTTTCTTCTGGAGATTACAGCATGACACATCATGAAACACAGCAGGATGTTTAATTAATTTAACAATGCTTTGTGATATAACGCTAAGCTGTCACATAAAATGTGACTATGACACATTAGAGAGAGAATTAAAGAAATTAAGCTAGAAATGTGAGAATAACTGTTTTCATTCTGCTCATCCTGTTGCAAACTGGAAAGAAAACACACCAAAGCCCACAGAACACACAAATTGTTTGTTTGGAAAGAACATACCTATTAACTCCTTATTTCTGACATCTAGGGCCATGTTTCGTAAAGCTGTAGCAACCGCACACACTACCCGGTCGTTGTCTATTCGGAGCAGCTCCACCAGGATTGGCAATCCTTTCTCTTTGCGGACAGCAGCACGGATATACACTGACCACTGCGAAAACACAGGGAGAGCATGAGGAAGTAAGCAATCCGCTACAGCAAGGCATATGAGGTTATAGCAGATACAGAGCAAGGGGTAACAGAAGCATGTGGATGCAAACTCAAGTGAGGGGAAATAATTGCATTTATGATGCCAGGCAACCACTTGATTTGGAAATTTGCATTAATTTTTTATGGTGGCAGAGAAATTAAATGATGAATTGACTTTACTCCTCGCACACCTGGTTACATTTTTACAGCCCAAGTCTGCAGACAACTCGCTCTGCATCACCATTTCCTAACGATGCTCGTTCGCTGCTAAAACAAGAGGATTTATATTACAAAATTATGTCACAAAACACATTGAAGAGGCCAGAGTATTTATGTGTTATCACCGTAAGAACAGTCTAAAAACATGAAAATGCTGTTATATGTTCTCTGTGGTTGTCAGCTTGTTCAGAAGGAAAACAAAGACAACTGTATTTCTGGTGTTGGCCCCTGTTGTGGTCCAAACCACATTGTACATCAAGGAGTTAGGGATTCTCATAAGAGATGGATTCACACAGGAGTTGGCCAACGGAGGTGCAGGTCAGTGCAGTGCCATGCCGCATGTACCCAGTGGCTGCAGGATAAATCCAGCCTCTCATCATATTGGAGAAGCCTGGAAGCATTTCCCACTTGGTAGCAGGTCATGACACCACTTGCGTGCTCTAGTCTTTATCTCAAAATGAAGTAGCATCTTCTGTGAACATTCTTTCCGATTGACAGTAGAAATGAAGAGTAGAGTTGTTTACTTCTGAGAAAATCTTGTAAGAGCCCTAAAGATTATCATGCCAGTGGAACTTCTCCATGAATGGGACCTGTGCAGTGTCCTGTGACTAGGAGGGTCCATCCAATGCTGTACAACTTAGGGTTCCAAGCACCTGAAGGGATGAAAGATTTATTATAATACCCTCTTTTTCATTCCACTCTTAGTTGGAAAGTTGGGAAAAACGTAAACAAGACCAAAACTGTCACCTTGTGGTTTTAAGATCTATGGGTATTGCCAAATCTGAGATGCATGGAGATGCGTAGGTTGTGCACGTCTCAGCACAGCCCACTTCAAGCCCTCAACTAGGCTACATATACACCTTCCCACATCCTGAACTCTTCTCAGGAATTTTCATAAAGTTCACATCCCCAGTCCTTGTAGTGATAGCTGAAAGGAGTTACTGAAGCAGAGCTGCTCTCTCCTTTCAGTGCCATGTCTTGGATGCTTATCCTGCCATCGTACCTGAAGTGCTGGAAGCCCTTAGCCTTTGAAATCTTTCAAGCATTTCAGCAACTAGGATGATAAGCCTTAAAATTTTCAGATCATGATGACCCTTCTCTTTTGACAAACTTTCCTTAAAGAACAGTTAGGTTCCACCTTAATGAGCAGTTACATCACAACAGTTCACCTCCATAAACAGCAAGGAAAAAAATAAATGCCATGAAATAAAGCCTTAGAAAAAGGTAAGCACACTCAGGTCAGCACAGCACGCTGACCCCTGCACACAGCCTCTACTGGCCACAGCTGAGGCGCTTACTTTAACAGCGACCATCTGTTTATACCATAGAGAGGTGCCAGAACGTATTTTATAAGAACAGTAAATGTGGAGGCTGGAATATCTGGAGTGCAAATTCATTTCAGGGGATGTCATTCAGGGGAAACTGGGAAAAAGGACAACCCCCCAGCATTTAAAGAATGTTATTGTATTATTTCTCCCCTATAATAACCACGCATAACAAAAGCCAGCTGCCTGGACTTTGATGTAGAGGAAAGTGCTAATGGTTATGATAAGCTTTCAAGTCAGGTAAATGGGACAGGGGATTCTCAGCATCACTGAGCACAGTAATGTAATATGTCTAACATGTAAATGTGCCATCATTTTCTCCAGCAAAGCAAATAGCTCTTAGGCGAGAGCAGAAGTAATAGCAGGATTCATGATTGATCTTACTCTGTGCTCTTTCCTCCATTTCACCTCTAGAACCAGTGTAGAGGGTGATCGTCACATAAACTAAAACGTATCTTTAGGATCAGTGAGTTTCACTGAAAATATTTGCTGAATAATAATTTATTTCCTGTGCCTGGATTTTAATGGGATATTAAATATAAGGGATGCTATGAAAACACCAAATTTATCTTTCTAAGTTTCCTGTTTTAATAAACATGCATTTGTCTGCCAGTTAAACACCCTCTCACCTGCAGCTGGAGTACCCAAAGCAACAGCTCTCTGCACTTCAAACACTCCTGCTGCTCTGTTTCCTACATGTCTCCCGGGGGAGGCCTCGGCTCTGTGTGCTGTGATTGCAAGGTGGCTGCTGGAGCCAGGGCTCGTGGTGGCAGCCAGACCCTTCTGCAGAAGGAGCGAGCCTCTGGCTGGGCTGAGAGCTCGGGCAGGCAGAGGGGACACCGAAAGATGCTGCCAGGCCTTGCAGAACCGCATCCCAGATGGGGCACCTCCAGTACGGATTACAGGGGGAACCAGTGGAGGCCTTTGTTTTGTAGAAAAATCTCACTTATATTTATTCAATACCAGAGAGAATCTAAAGTGATCTTATAGATTATTCGTTGTATTATAAAGACCTCTATATTAAACCCTCAGTAAACAGTTTTCCTTTGATTTTGTTTTTAGTCAGCTACCAAGGGAAAACACAAGCGCCTGTTTGATGAAACCCAGGTTTACAAGACTTCTTGGGTTGTGGTATTTTCATCAGCTATTTCAAAACAAAAGTCTGAAAGAAATAAATTGTAAAACAGTATTTTTTAAGCCTAAGGAGAGCAGAAGACATAGAAGAAACAATGAAAGAACGCAGTATGAAGAAAGGGAAAACATAACGCCCCTTACTGAATAAAGTGACATGCAAACATTCGGCATCCATAATGAACCAATTAATTTGATCACAATAGTAAAGAATACAGCTCCAAAGTTTTCATAGGGGAAAAAATCCAGATATAATGTTTTACAGATGCACATATGCACACACATACATAAAACAACAGGGGAAAGAGAAAAGTATGTACAAAACTTCTCCTTTCCCCTGTGCATTCCTCTCCCCCTGCCCCAGCTCGCTCTTGTTCCAGAGAACACCATTTGCTCTGGGAAAAGTTCACAGACTCCTCAATGTGTGATTTTCTATCATTTCATCTGAGTTTTCCAGTCATGCACCTTAGGCAGAAAGACAGATATGTCTATTAATTGTTTCAACAGTCTCTGGAGAACTTGCCAAGTAGAAGGTGGTAAGAACTGCCTGCGCCTTTTTCCTTAAGCTGCCAATTAGGACAAGTCTGCAAGCAATTACCCCGTGCTGTGTAGATTTCAGGAACGCTCAAATTGAGATGCCTCAAAATGGCTATTTTATTCTCACAGAGAATGGAAAAATTGATTTGCTCTTGCGTACACGGATGATCCTTTTGTTTGCCTAAAGCCATGGTGAAACGCACCTGCATTTCCACATTGCAGGTCAACTGCTAATATGAGCTCCGAGAATTATAAAAGAGGAGAGATGAAAAAAATCATAGAAAAGAGACAAAGGATTTGTTGCCTATCAGTAGGTAAATGAGGCACTCTGCCAACATACTTAATCATCCTGTTACTCCACAAATCAGTGGCAGGGTCAACGATCAAATAACTGTTCAGTTTCTAAAGAGAAAGGGCTCCTATGGGAACAACAAACACTCTGGAGGAAGCAAGGAGCCAAAAAGTAAAATCAAATCATTATTGTAGCATCAGATTGCAGCTAAATTATCAGAGACAGGCACAGAAGTCACAATACTCTCTACAGATAATGGAATTCGGGGGACATAACTACTATACATCACTTTGAAGGTACCTAGTACATCTCTACATCCACTTTCATTAGTAGTTCCCTTTTTATTTTTGTCACGGCAATTAAGTAGAAAAATACAGTAAAATGGAAAATTATTTCTTGGTTTGTCACAGTGGTTATTATAAAGGACCCTTTCTAAACCTGAATGCTCCTGGGAACTAAGATTACATTAGGCTGAAACTAAACAAAAGAGTAATTAATCTAGATAAAACTTTTTTTATTTTTTTTTACACCCCCCATCCCCATCCCCCAAATAACTGAAAAGCATTTAGGCAGTTAACTCCTTTTAATGTTTCATATGACTTCCTTTATTCTGCTATGAAACACCACCACAGGAGACCAAACTAAAAAAAAAAAAGAAGAAGAAACTTCCAGCACCAAACGAAAAAGAGAAAATCTTACCAAAGTACAACTACAAAAATACCCTAGGGGATACCAACAATTGCATACACCAGATATTTTGAATGAATTCACTTTCCTGCCATTGACAACAGTGCTATTGGAGTACCTCCAGACTATTTCTTCATCCCAGACTTCAGTTTTCACTAGAATTTGCACTGTTTTGGTACAGTTCAATACTATGACTCAAGGACTATTGAGATATGGAATATTAAAGGGAATTGATGACACACAAACTAAAAAATGAAAGTCAAAGGAGGGCAGCAAGCATGAAAAAGAACTAGAAGACTAGAGAAACTCAGAATTTGCTTAGTCAGAGGCTTAAAAAGGGGCTGTCTGCTAACAGTAGTGGAACAATAGACCATGGAAGTGAACTTCATGTTGGATAATCAAAGATGGTAAGTCATCAAAGATCAATATTCCACTTGGTTTGATCATATATGCATCAAGGAAGAAAGAGTATTTTTACATTCCACTTATAAAACTACAGATCTATTTTACTCAAATAACTCTACTGGGATCCCTATTAAGCCACAACACCCGACAGAGAGAAAGGCTTTGCAAACTTGGTTAGCTTTTTGCAGTTTCTGAAGAGCGCAAGCGTTTTCCAGGGACTTTCTGCTCACTAACTGCAGTGCTTTGGTCTCAGAAATGATCCCATCTGGCAGGCCACCACTAAGTTCTCCACATGTCTGTTCCAGGACAAAAGTATTAACTAGTTAATTTCCTCTTCCTCCTAGTTACTTTTCTCCTCCTCCATGACCTTAGCCAAGCTTAAAGAGAAAGGAAAAAAATCTGGTGGGTAAAGATATACAGTTAAATGAATAACTTAAAGAAAACTAAAATGGTGTTAACAGAAGATACGTTTGAGGAAGCTAAAGCTCAGAAGGAAATGCCCTTGCACCTTGTCATTCTTGGCTCTGCAGTACAAGTGTGTACTGGGTATTCAAAATGATCTGAGAGACGTTACAATGACCTTTCCAAACATTGCATTTAATATAATTTTAGAAAGAAAGGCTTCGAGACAAAAGTGACGTATCTCATGGGAAGCAAAGTGACTTAGGAAGGAAGCACTTTGAGCATGTGTTTACCATGAGCTACTGTTATCCCATTCCACTAAATGATCTCTGTGCTGCTGATGTTTATGATCTATTGTCACAGCAGATCTTGCTTCTTGAATATTGTTCTGTCCCTTGCTTCCTATGAAGCCAATATATTTTTCTGTATTAACTGGTGCTGCCCCATCTATGTTGGGGATTCTATCCAGATTAAAAATTTCTGACAGTGTAACACACCAATTATTTAAAAAGTTTGCCTTTGTTGGTTAGGCGATGTGTTATAAGAGGTCTTCTCTATCCTATCACATAAGGATTCATAATATTGATATTTCTGGGGGAGTGAATGTAAGCCTTTTCACTGCAATCCAAAAACTTCCTCCCAGAACAGCCCAATGAAACTTCAGTGGGTTAATATGTAAATAACTAAAGTCATCAGAGAAGTCTGGCAAGGAAGCCACAATATGTCCTTGCCTGATAAGAAGGAGATTGATAACCTAGATGTCTGCTGGTTTAGACAATAATTACTGATTATCTGCAAGTGCCTGGATGGTAAAGAAGGAGCTTGAAACTCTTTTCATACTACACTTTGAAGTAGTTGCACTGACCTTGTGACTGAATCAGTCCCTTTATGTTTTCAGTTTCCTTATCTAATAATTTACTTAATGGAGCTCTTGCTCCCATGAGACTCAGATTTGTCTAGGATAGAATTAAGAAAATAAGTGTAGTTACTTGCCTAAGGAACAAAGACTGAGATCTCATCTAGCCATCTCCAGAGATCAGGCCAATGACCCATAAACCCCATTTACAGGGGCATTGTACCTCTTGGGGATCAAAGGCAGGGACATTCAGTTGTCCAAGCAAAGAGCCTTACCATTCCCTGCTGAGTATGATCAAACATGGAAGTGAAAGGAGGCAGAAAGAGCCAGTCAAGGAATGCCACAGCCTCAGGCGACAAGACAAACAGAGCAGCACTTGTTCCTGATGTTGAGGAGCCCAAGGAACTAGCAGACACACAGGAAAATACAGCTAGTCAGCCTGTCATTAAAGCAGATGAGGGAAGTTTGTAAAGCCTGAAAAGCAACTGGGAGAGAAGACTTTATATTATATAGATAAGTCATGATAGTAATTAAAAAACCCCCCAACAAATGGGATCATACGAATAAAGAAGTTATTTTTAAGGGCTTGACAAAACTAAGGAAATCCTACTTGTGGTGACAACATTGTGTTTTAACTGCATGTGATAGAAAAGCTAATATTGTAGGACTGAAGGCAATGGGAACAAACTGAAACATGGGGAGTTTGCAGAACATCAGGAAATGCTTTTTCCACTGTAAGGGTGACCAAACACTAGCACAGTTTGCCCAGAGAAGTTGTGGATTCTCCATCCTTGGAGACATTCCATAAAACCCAGATATGGTCCTGGGCAACTGGCTCTAGGTGACACTGCTTGACCAGGGTGTTTGCCCAGGTGACCTCCAGAGGTCTTTTCCAACCTCAGCCCTTTGTGATTCTGTAAATTCACAGCATCAGTTACTGCAGAACCGTCTGACAGGTAAACTGACACCAGCCTAAATTTAGCTGTTAGAGACAAACAGATAGACATAGTAATATACAGATACCCCAGGATCTCCTTTCTTCCTAAGAGGGAAATTTTGTTCAGAAGGGACATAACCTTGGATTCTTGACATCGTTAACTCTAGGACATTTGGCATATAACTTTTTATATGCTTAGTAGATTTAATGTATTAATAGCCTATTGACCAAGGTGAAAACTGAAAAGAACTTGCCACTTTTATTCCACCATCTGAGGAAAAGTACTGATGCCAGATTATAGATAAAAAGATCTACGAGAACTTCCTTTTACAGGATGTCCTGTAATTTTATAACTTGTAATTTTTAAGCCAAGGTATTAAAATAAATAATGGTAAGAAGTTGCAGAAAGGACTTCAGGTTTGAAGTGTTATAACGATTCTTAAGCAGCAGGCCAGTGTTTTCAGAATACAACTAAGTGAGTCAGCAAATATCCTGTTTAATTTTGTGTATTTGTGGAAAACCTTGGCAAAACCTAAATTAAATGGCAAAGAAAACTAACAGAGCTCCCAACGAAGGTAGATACCTAATGGGAAGTAAAGAATCTTAGGGAAGCCAGAAGTTTTTGCACTGGAAATAACTTTCCTCATCCCTCAGATCACTATCCTGTTTTATTGGTAAACTTTTGTTTGGACTTGTTAATGTCTTTGTCACCAATGTGCTCCTTTTTTTGATTTGTTACAGATTGTCTTGATTATAGTAATAATCGCACAGTCAAAAAAGACAAGTTTACTTTTCAGTTGGGTAATGCATGGCAAGACTTTGGTCAGAAGTGTTTTATCTTGACACAGAAAAATTACATGCAAATATACGTATGACACATTTCTTTCTTTTCGGTTAGTATTTGGTTTTAGAAGGAATTTATGCAACTGAAACAGTGCTTAAAATATCCTAAAGATTAAGGTTTATTACCTGCATGTGTTGATTTTATGCGTATAAATCAATGAGAAACTATATTCCCTGAAATAATGAAAACTTCCAGCCTCTCTCAGCTATTAATCCTTAAAGCTATGTACTGCTGCTTCCTTTTTGTGTTGGAAATTTTTGAAAGCAGTCTAGGGGATTTAGACACACATTATTTGTTAATTATAGTGGCAGACATTTATCTAAATCCTCTGGATTTTTTTTTTTAATGTTTAAAAATTATTCAGGCTTCCTTTTATCTGCTCACTTTCCCTTCATAATGGCATCAGTTTAGCACTGCCTGTGTCAAAAGTGCTACCTCTCAGCCACCAAAGAGGATTAGACAGCTTTGTACCTGAGGAACCAAAAGGGCGAGACAGCTAGGAAAAAATTATGAAAGTATATCGACTGCACTGTATTTTTTTTCCAGAAGAGACTGTAATTTTGGAAGTATTTGAGTGTGCCTGGTGCACTGGCTGCCTCATATATTCTGGGTTTCTTCTGGCATTAAAATAATGCTAATCGTAAAAAACCCACAATTGTTATTGATAGCAGCACTATTTATTTTAAAGCAGTTCACTCTTTTTCTCTCTTTCAGTTCAAGTTGTTCTTCAAAGATTTCAAGTAAAAAAAGAAATAAAATAATCTTTTCCTATTCTTTATACAATTACAATTTCTTGGAGGAACTAAAAAACCAAAAATCTCCCATAGGAATAACTTCTTCTTTTAAGAATTTTCTGTCTTTCATTTCAGTAATTTTATATCCAGAAGACTGCAGCAGTAGAAAAGAGAGGTCAAAAGGTGGAAACATCAATGCTTATGTAATCCCCAAAGAAGATTATTCCCCTTACAAAAATGGCTGGTATGACATGTGAAATTAAGGATAGTCATTGTGTGTCTGCACAGAACTTGTAATGGAAGTGGTGAATCTTTAGAAAAATAGAGCAACGTGAGAACAACTGAGCTTTTCCCATGGTATCAGTACGGATGTTATTAAAGTTCAATTCAGTTTTTCTAACCCAGCACTTGCCAAAGAGCTGTGCGGAGCCCTTCCTCTCCTTGCCTGCTTCTGCCAACTAAAGGATGACAGGTACACAGATTTATTAGAAACGGGAGAAGGGGCACCACTTGGGTTTCAGTACTCCTACTGCTCCTGGCAAATGCGCCTGCATTTTCTCATTAGGGCCACTGCTACCCCCATTCCCAGATGGACAAAGCACATTGATCATGTTTTTGTGCCAGGATTACACAATCTGATGTGGTCCACAATATGAGAATAAAAAAAATATAATGATTTTGAGGCATAGCGTATAGGTAGCACTTCACGGGACAGAGATTGCTGCACAGATACTTCGTTCGTTATTTATTTCACACGTCACTGAATGCAATGGTCAAAAGCAGCTGGAACACAGTGGTCAGAAAAAATCACATGTCTCTGACGATCTACTGAATGTGCCAACTCAATTTCCAACAAAACTTTACATGAAAAAAATACCAATTTATTAGCATTGGGGGTAGCATTTTAAAATTAATGCCTAATTAAATTGGTATTTACATATCACAAACAAATGCCCAGCTGCTTAACACCAAACAGGATACCTTCTGAGACTTAATTTTGAAAACAACGTTCCCCCATACATGCATGTTTTCAGAATAAATGAGAAAAATACCCAGTTAAAATCAATGCATTCTAATCATACAATTGGATTAGAAAGTAAGCACTTTCACCCAATCAAGCCAGTTTACCACCAGCTTACCTAAAAAGTAAACCAGGTTCAACTCTTATCTTGAATTCTATCAATTTGCTCTAAATTTCAAAATATTTTCAAAATCTAATAAATGAGTTCTTAAATTTTTTCTCAATTCACTCAAATAATACAAGACAGGAAAAGGTATCTTCTGAATATAATGGAAAAATAGGATTAGCTGGAAGAGAGCGCCTTGATTATTTCCTTGGTCACTGTACAGTCTTTAATCATATTGTCAACATATTTTAATAATGTCTTATTTTAAAAAAAAGTAGATGGTAAGATTACTTGTGCTGGTGTCATATCATTTATAACTTGCTCTGCTCTTGCCTGGTTCCTCTTAAGAGACAGAATGTCAACCAGTTTCTGCAGTGACAAAACAATATGGTTTCATTTCATTGTCACTGGTGATATTTTGGGCTCATTTTTCATGGCTCTGTCACCCAGATTCATAAAGAAGTTGATTCTCCTCATTTGGATATTGGTTTTCAGCAGCAATTTTTCATACTTGACTTGAGCAATGTGATTTTCGCTGCTGTATGCTGACTTTTGTGATGATATGACTATTTGTATCAATTCAGAGGAGTTAAAATACTACTCAAGTTTGACTCAGATAGTTCTGTGAAAACAGAGGGTTATTCCACTACCAGGAGCATTCAGTAACATTTATATCACCGGTTTGCTGCCACCTGTTTTGCTTTTTTCCTCAAATTGAAAGACGTATCAAGTAAATACTCCTACCTTCCAGCTCCCAGCAGCCAAGTTCTGCAGTGCCCCTGCTGCCCCCTCCAGTGTGTCTGGATTTGAGCACTCAGAAAGAAGTGTGAGGTAGGGTTTGACTATTGAAGGGTGCCACAGCATCTGGATTCCTTTGGGTGGTTCTGCACAGTCTGGGAGAGGTCCTACGCCATCCCACTGTTGGAAAGTAGAGACCAGATTGTCAGCAAGGAACAGCAAAATACTCGAGAATTACCTCAGCTGAAGTTATAACATCTGTGTGTGTGTGTGTGTGTGTGTGTGTGTGTGTGTGTGAAGGTATCTGAGCACAAGCAGACACTCTCAATTTTAGCATATCATACAATTCTTCACAGATAACCCAAATTTCCTGTTCAGCACTCCTTGTAGAAGGGCTATAGCATTGGCAGAAATCACAGTCTTTTGGCTGGCTGAAATAAAGCCACTTCTCACGGCATTTATTGTTTTGGCTGGGAACAGAAGCCCAGTGAAGGCATCTTAGGAGGCAAATCTAGAACTTGCACGGGAAGAAGATCCCCACCCTGCTCAGTTCTTGGCATCCTCTCTCTTTTCATGAGGGAAAAAACACCACCACGAAACACTACTGTGGAAAACCAAATCCCTCAAGCCACAAGCCCTCCATCCCCTGAAAGGCCCCAGACTGACAAGTCTCCCTCACTGCACACCTTCTGGCTTCATATGGTGCAAGCGTATGGAGGTGTTTTGGCCACACAGCCAGCCAGCCGTGCGGTCTGAGACGCCAGTGGGGTCCACAGAACCCCATCTCGCAAAACACACTCTAATTTTTCTTCGTATACAGAGGAGTTTTGCCATGAAAATAACCCTAGTCTGATAGCCAACATGGGTGATACTAGAACCTGGACAACAAGCAGGTTATTGCACAAAACCCACTCTTACCAGAAACTTTATTCCAGAAGAGCTGTGATTCCCCTCTCCAGTGGAATGCATAATACTTGTACCCAAGCGTGAAACGTCTTAAAAGAAGGAAATTCAAGGACTTTTTCTTTTCAAACAAAAGCAAGGTGTGGAATGCACTTTCAATGAAATTTTAAATGTGATTTCTATCTATGTATGCAATGTATATTTTGCTTTGCTTTGTACTGATAAGGGGATTTTAGAAAGTTTATAGCCTTAATACCACTGTTATGAGCAAGCCTTGACTTTTTAATATAATCTTTTCTACCACCTCTGACATGTCCAGATTGCACAATATGATACAAAGAAACATTTTCAGGCCTTGGGTTACATCTTACTGTGATTATGTGGATAAAAAAATGTGCATTAAACATCTACAAGACATACAAAGATAGCACAAGCCAAATTAATGCCTTGCCTAGATCTGCGAAAATTAATGTAATTAGTTGTAACTCAAAACAACACAACTTGCACTGGGGAAGACCTAGAATTTCGTGTTTTCAGGAAATATCCATCACCATTTATTTAAGTTAACTTTAAAAGTCTACATACAGTTTAAGGGACAATCAATCAAGTCTCATCTAATAACAACTAACATAACTGAATTTGAACAAGGTTTTGCTAGATTACTACAACGCAAACCTCTATTTTTTATTAAATTAAACCAGAACAAACCCCGAAGTTGAAAGCCAGTGAGAGCATTTAATACGCATGAGCAGCTACTGAAAACCAGAAAACTGTTCAGACACGAAACACTGCACTGGACAAAAGTTGCCTTAGTTTAAAAGAACTGAACAGCAATACCCAGCGGTGGCTGAGAAACTACAGGCAAATTGCCTTCTAGAGAAACAATCCCTTTAAATGACACTACTGCAGGGCTGTGCCTCTGAATTTTTTAATACATTTTTGCCTTTAACCGAATATGTTGATTTCACTGCACGTGACTCAACTCTCTCTTTTTCCTCCATATAAATCACGATCCTTCCTGGAAATGACTTCTCGTCAGCTCATAAAAAATACATTAAAACCTGCTTCTTATTTTAGCTCTTGGAATTCAATCATTTGTGCAGGCAGAATTTTTTTGAAAATAAATGAGAAACATATCTTACAGGTCAAATCTGACCTCCCATTAGATTTAGGCTTTGTACCTTAGTAAGTCCACTTATGAATGACTTGTGATGTCCAAGGGCACAAATTCAGGTCTTCATCAATCTTATTTCCAATTTGCACTATGGACACATCATGCAACTGAGCAGCGTTTGCACAGAAAGTATTTATTATATTATTTCACTGGCAAAGTACATGTATCAAATACATAGGATTGACCCAATACATTTTTTGTGCACATGTGGGGATATAACTTTTTTAAAAAACTCAGGTATTTACAGCCCCAAAGACTGCTGGAAATAGGCTGATATAAACAGACCTGCATATCCGTTCATGCTGTGCTGGTACTTATAAAGCCCTAGATGGGATACTTGCAGATAAATTAATATTTAATGTGTCTTTGCCATTCTCCCCAGTAATGAGAAAACATTTTGGGAAAAAAAAAAAAAAAAAAAGTGAGACAAATTACTGCATTTCCCTGACCTTCTTGCTACTCACTTTTAGCACAGGATTGCATTAATTTATCTCCAGCTTTTTCAAGACACTGTGATGCCTCAGGGTCTTTGTAAGGGTGATAGAAATCTTTGGCACTGCACCTGCAACTGCAGTGAAGGCGCAGTAAATCCAGTGACATCGGATCATATCCTGTGCCCAGAGCAGCTGAGTGATATGCATGAGCAGTGTGTCACTCCCAACACACATGCTGGCAGCCTCCTCAAGGGTAACAGAACTGTAGTACCTTCTGGGAGGGAGAGGGTACAAGCAGCCACAGCAAGGACCATGCTGGAGTGAGTCCAGAGGAGGACCACAAAGATGATGAGGTGGAAGGTCTCTCCTGTGAGGACAGGCTGAGAGAACTAGGATTGTTCAGCCTGGAGAAGAGAAGGCTCCGGGGAGACCCTACAGCAGCCTCCCAATACCTAATAGGGGTCTACACGAAAGATGGGGAGGGACTCTTTATCAAAAGTGTAGCGACAGGACAAGAGGTAATGGTTTTAAATGGAAAGAGCGAGGCATTTAGATTAGATATTAGGAGGAAATTATTTACTGTGAGGGTGGTGAGGCACTGGAACAGGTTGCCCAGAGAAGCTGTGGATGCCCCATCCCTGGAGGCATTCAAGGTCCAGTGGGAGGTGTCCATCCCTGCCCATGGCAGGGAACTCAATGATCTTTAAGGTCCCTTCCAACTCTAACCATTCTATGACCTGCCATGCACTCCCTGTCTCCTGTGTTTCAGCTCCTCTCTCCCCCTGCACGTGTTATCTCAGCTCACCCTTCTCCTAAGGGCTTAAAGGCTTCTGGCTTCTTCCACCCAGCTGAGACTAGTGCCTGCAGCCCAATGGTTGCAGCGCATGCAGGATTGATACAAGTCTGAAAAGAAGCTTTTGTAAATGAGATTTTCCTCCTCTTCTCCTCTTTATTTTGTATTTCATAAACAGCCATTGTCTAAGAAAAAAATAAAAATAATTCCCCTAGACGATACAACAGTCCGTTTCCTCCAATGGCGGCTAAGGCATGGCAGAAGTTGCTCTGTAGTTCCCCTTGCTCAATGTTAATGACCCGAGGCAGTGTGCTAAACGAGTCTATGCAGTGAGTTACAGGAACAGTCGCTGGATTGTTGCAGACCATCAGGAATAATCAGTAAGGTCTGAGACAGGTCGTGGGTGTATTAGCACCCTCTGAGAAAGAGGATGACTGCCGGCAATTACTCTTACTGGCTTACGCTAAGGAAGGAAAAAAAGTCATAAACAAATATTCCTTCCAGGCTTCCCTCCCTCAGCTGAAATTACCCACATACATTGTGGCCCAAGCTAACAAACCGTTTGTTTCGTGGGCAAGATACAAATCTCTCATTTCCTGAAAGCGGTGCAAAGAAAGGGTACAAGTCAAGAAGAATAAAAGCTAAATACAAAGATCTTTAAGAACAGCAGACTTTTTAGAATAAGAGTACTCTTATGAAGTTTCCAAAGTTTTCATACTACTAAAGAACTTTGAGAGGAGAAAGAAGATCACTCATCAGGATGCTCCCATGCCACACCAGATTGTCTACCACCTTCCTTCTCATTTTAACCAAAGCAAATGCATGCTTACAGTGTAACGGCCCTGGGTACCAGGGAAGAGGTAAGGACGGAAGAGCACTCTCCATATTTTGGTTTTGATACTAACCACCTCAAGCTGGTGGTGTTTGTCATAAGTGAATATCGCATGATGACAGGTTTTCCAAAAACAGTTGTTTTATTTTCATTTATTCAATAGGAATACTTTTCTGTCCCTGGTCTGTGCAAAATGTCACTGC
>VXBW01003965.1:0-31598 GCA_013400375.1 Thinocorus orbignyianus | reverse complement strand
AAAAAAAAAAAGAAAATCTGGGAAAAAAATCAAACAAAGCCCAGCAATGACTAAATAACTTTAAACTAACAGGCCCCTTCAGAGGACAATGATTTCTCTCTTTTGGAAGCCTTTGTCAAAGAGACACATCGGCCTTTCGAGAGCAGAAATCTAAAATTAAGCCACAAAACCTCATCTAAATCACAGAGCTTGCTTTCAGTGGTGATGGGAAGGCATGCAGCTGCTATGAAGGAGGCAGGAATGTCGCTATCTAAATCAAGTCAAACTTCAGTTTGGCCTAAAGAATGGTGGTGAATATAAATGAAGGTGTCTGCTAGCACAGAGACTACAGCGTAGGGTGGAAGAAGGCAGAGCTGCTGTGGCTCACCAACGGGAAGTCCTGACTAAACCAGGCAATTTTCTGATACAATTTACTGCATAAATAAGGGTAACCTCTCCAGCTTGATGCAACAAATGTTTACAATTTTGGGAAATGTGTTCAGAATACCTTCAAAACCTTCAAGTGTTTGGAATCTCTATTACTAATCCAAGATATGAATAAATGTAAATTTTACTTCAGATTATATATTATAGTCTCAAAATAATTGTCAGTGCATAGGAAGCTGAAGCCAATGGGCTTTGTGCTACATTCCACAAATTGACAAATACGAATTATACTTAATAACCCTGTATTTTTGACTTCAAACACAATTTGGTTATACATGATACTGAGAGAGTCCCAGGGTACACGAGATGCTTCCATGTAGGCAAGCAAGAATTTAGAAGTGTTTGGTAAGAAGCTCTGTAAGGAACTCCTCGAGACAGCTGATTTGTTGCTAATCGATGCTTGATGTAACCACCTTGGGCAAGACAAGGAAGCAACAAGGGAAAATAATATCCTCCCCGAGCTGAATACACTGGCAACAGTGTCTCATCCCTAATCTCAGTTTAGTTTGTTAGCTAAACTCACGAGCTGCCAGCATTATTCTGTTTCTGTGCTTATTAATTTGTTATGGCTTGGTAGAGAATTGAAATATACTTGGTAAAACAGTGGTCTCACCACATGAAAAAGCGTATCTGACTACTTTAGTTTTCATTCTTTTTGAAATATTATTGCCTTAAGCCTCCTATTTCACCTGGATAGGAGAATTTACAGCCCATTTAGCTAGCATGCTAAAGAGATGTGCCAGTCAATTCGTAATGATGTATGACTTGAAGTGTTGCTGTTATACCTTAAGGCTCCTGACAGAAGGTGAAAGAGAAGGTCAGGCTCATTTCAAAAGTGCCACTTCCAATCAAAAATCAGATTTTGGGCTAGATTCTGGGCTGACAAGAATCATCACAGATAGGGAACTTGAGGAGGGTGTGAAGCCAAGGAGTCAGCCTGTTACTTCCGTGAAGAAAGGACCAGAAATGAAATAGTGCCGCATGCGTATATAATGGGCTACATAACAAGAAATAAAATAAGGATTAATGACAACTCTCTGGCTCTTCTACTGAAATTGGACTGTACCCATTACTTTCCCTAATTCTGTGTTATGTTTTAACCCCAGTCAGCAACTAGGAACATGCAGCTGCTTGCTCACTCCTCCCTCCCTCTCAGCAGGGCAGGGAGAAGAGGGATAAAAGGAGATGGAAAAAAAACCCTCATAGGTTTACATAAAGATGATTTAATAGAACAGTAACAGAAGAGGAAAATGAATATTAAATATAATAATAATAATGGTAAAAGAATACAGAAAATAAAGTGATACAATGCCACCCAGTGACTGACTGCCCATCCCATCCTAAATAGGAATCATGGATTCTTGCCCCCTCAGCCAATCCCTATTTGTATATCAAGCATGACATTCATGGTATGGAATACTTCTTTGTCCTGTCTATGCTCCCTCTCAGCCTCTCTGGGAAGCTGAACAAGTTCTTGACTAATGAACACACCACTCAGCAACTACTAAAACACTATGGTGTTATCCACATTATTTTCAGAGTAAATCCAAACCATAGAAGCTGCTAGGAAAAAAATGAAAGCTCTATTCTCCCAGCCGAACCCAGGACACTGCTTTTTGTCCTATTCCTTGTTTCTCATATAGCTTGAAGAATAAACCTGTTGGCAGCAGTGAAAACAACAGCAGTGACAAAGTTTTCCAAAGTGGCAGAATCCATTCCAGAAGAAAAGGGACGTGATACAAGGCAGAGAGGTCAACGTCTGCAGCGTTCTAGTTGGAGATGCAGGAGCTGGGGGAGCTCTGTGGGACAAAGGGTCATTAACAGCTGATCACAGGTAAGCAGCAGAGAGAACGTAATGAAGCGTGACAGCAGGAAACTACAGTCCTTGGGATCTGAGACAGAAACGAAGACTGGCAAGTCTCACTTACCCTTCCTGAAGCCTTTACAAAAGTTTTGCTTTTTTCTGTAGATAATGCCAGTGCTACATCTGGTTTTTATTGCAACTCTTTAGAGTTCATTTGGGTTTCTTCGGGCATTAAGCTTGTGTGACAAAGCACACACTTCAGGCACCTGCCTGAGCTCTGTCAGTCAGAGGCAGGATTATAGGCTCTTCTAACAAAACCCACCTTTATTCTGAAACAGGAAGAACTATGATGCTAAGGGAACTCTTTAAGTAAAGTTATTGGAAAGGTGACATTAGATTTAACTACGAACTGAACAAAGAAACAGCTCTTAATTGATTTCAAGATGAGAAGTTGCTATTGGTATAGACAACTGAAGTCATTAATGAAAAAATATGTATTTTGGGGGGACATAAAACATAGCAGGCTGCAGAACTGGAAACTGGTGCCCTGCACTGAGGTGTCACAACTCTGAAGAGATGTGTCTGCGCCCTGTGCTTGGCCTGACAGGACAAGCAAAACTAACAAGTATTAAAGGAATCACACTGGTAAACAACTGGGGTATCAATACTGGGCTGAACTCCACTTTGTGGATCTGTAAATGACAGTATTAAGCAGCCTAAAAAAAGATTGGTTTTTACATTTGTGAAGAACTTTTCTGATATGTAACTAGGCTTTTATAGTTTAGTGCAAACCATCTGTTAAAACCAGCCTGAAGCTCAATGCTATCTCTTCATGGGGCACCTAGGTAACCAACTACTTTTATATCTTTATTGTTTTCCATTTCTTTGAAGTTTCCTTCCACAGGTTCCAAATCTGCGGTGGTATGCAGCACTTCCAGTGTTTCAGATGTTGTAAATCATCCCACATGAAGATTCCAGAGGTGTGCCCATAGGTACACCTTGGCTATTTACATGAAAACCACTGTCCCCATCGTGAATGTGATCTTCAGAACTACATTATAAGATATTTCAGAGGATAAAAGCTTCCCTGCAGAGGCACTTAATGGAATGAGCATTCTAAAAATAGCATCCCGAGAAGAGCACTAGACCTGCTCTGAGGGACAGAACAAGCAGCAGGTAACAGCTTAAGCACTGCAATTGAAAAGAGATTATGAAAGGCATTACCTGGAAAAACTTAATGGTCTTGCAGAAAAATGATGAGATTACTGTAAGAGAATATGTACATGTGTAACACACAGGGCAGCAGTCAGCACGTAGAGAGATGATGTACGGTGAAAGGACACGTGAAAACTTTGTCCTGCAAGCTGCAGAGTGTTGAGGAGTTTACTTTCAATGGGTGAATTCTGACTAAACCGAGGAACACACTATCATCCTGATGTGAAGGACTCTTGCCTAGAAAATAACAACTCCAACAAAACACTCAACAACACTGATCTTTCTTGACACACAGAGAATCAGTAAACAGAATACTCCTGACTATCACGCAGCCCAGAGAAAGAAAATGAACTGGGTTTCCAGTTAGTCCTACTTTTCAGTAGTAATGAAGATACTGAGGTCCTGACAAACGGCAAGAAAATGATGGAGCCTCCCTCCCCACCCATAATTGGACTGGGTGATTTCCAGAAGGAAAACTAACTAACTATAGTTGTGTGCTCGTTTTTGAAAAATAAATGGGACCAAAAAATTTCCTTTTCTGTGGTCTGAGCAGGGGTCAAGCTCTATGCTGTTAATATAAAGGCACAGTTACATGAAAAACATTCTTCTGTTTTTCTTTTCCATTTGGGAGAACTGTTTCTGGCACTGGCACTTAGCTGATAGAGCTCAGCCACATTATTTTTTTTCAGTAGCATTCTAGTTAACTTGATAATCTGTTTTAAAATATCTGGAATGGTCAACAACAGCCAAAGATCACAGGGTGCGAATAATGTGCTCTACAAAAGCTCCCTTAAACTCCTGAACTGAGTAACAGGCAGAGGTGAGAACGGGTGTATTGCAAGATGGGGTAGGCTGTCCAGACTTAAAGGAAAGGAGAAGAAAGAAAAAAAATCATTAGAAAAATACTTCTAGGGCTTGTAAGAAGGAGTGGCCCTCTGCATCACAAGATTAGCTCTGGAAAGAGTAAATTCATTTTCTTGCCACAGAAAAGCCTGGTGAACATAAACCTGAAAATACGTGCATAGTTTTACTTTTGTCTGGATTAAAAAAATTATGTTAAACCCTTCCATTAGAAAAACATAAGCAGATCTGAAGAGACCTTTACCATGCTGCATGTTGATAATGAATGATGAGAGAAACAGACAAAAGATATCTCGGAGCAGGCAGAAGCACATATATTGTAAAGGAAATCAGCAGAAAGAGATTAGTTCTTTGGCCTAGAGGAAGAGAAAGATCTTTTATAGGGAACCTTTAAAGAACAGAGAAGTCCGACAGGAAAAATGGCACAGTCAGTGGTACAGAGTTGAAAGTATGAACCTGAGATCCAGAAATCACAGAAACAATATAAAAGGAAGAGTTAAGAAAGACTTTATATACTTTGAGTGTGTGTGCATGTGTATGTGTTGGTAAACAGAGCACCAAAAGAGAAAGGCAAGTTGCAGTATGATCCATACATACCCAGACATGCTATTTTTGCTCCTGTACTTTGAATAATTGCAAGTGTAGCACATGGAACCACTAATTCAAGAACAGAGATGATGGCTTTTTATGGGGTAAAATTAGATTGCATTGGCACTTTTTAATCTCACTGTAGCATAACAGAGGAAGGCCAACAAAGGCTGTAATAAGTTTGAATTGTCTGATGACTGCAATGTTTAACTAGAAGAATAGGTAAAATTAAAGTCTTACTAGGCATAAGCACTGCATTTTTCAGTAACTGAAGCTTAGATTGTTAATGTTCCTACAACTTTTTCACATTAACACGATTTGCCTTTATGAACTCAGGAATATTTTCAGTACTGGTTTACATCATCTATTCACATACCTTGTGCATCTAAATACTTTCTCAAATTAATATTTCCTTTTAGTAACCTTAAACTAAAATAAATGGCAATGGAAAATATTAAGTCTAGGAAGAGATGGAGAACAACACACTGCCAGCACAGGTCATTTGAAAAAAGTTCATAAATTAGTAGTCATTCTCATTGCTATTTAGTGCGTGGACTACTACAACAAGGTTTTTCTCAATAACATCACTGTCACTGTTCCCAAATTTTAAGTTGTTAATGGGAAAACAAGGGGATAAATACACTTTCAACCCTCTCAAAACAAAAACCCACAGCACTTCAGATAACTCGAGGAAACCACCAAGACTGTATTTCTCAATCTTTGTTTGTTAAGACATTAAATATACCATAACACGCATGCTTTTTTAGCATTCGCTGATATTGCCCAATTCAGTCCTGTGTAGTTTTCTCTCAACAAACAGTGGCAGAATACAAGACTAACCTTGAAGCAAATAAGTACACAAACATAAGCCTGATGTTGCGTGGGAGTAATGTAAAGTGTGTGCAGATTATAGCTGAATGTTAAGACTTAAACATTTCATTATAAATTATTTCCTTTAACTGGCTGAGCAGTTTGCAGTATTTATGGTGCTCGCAGTGTACCTGTGACTACAGTTTCCAGGTGCCACCACATAATACACAACTTTCTCAAGCAAACATATTTCCTTTCATTACCCTAGAGCCATACTCTGGTCTAAGCTCTCAGCTAATTAACAAAGGCAAGTTTTGTATATTATGCATCATGCACTTGATTTCTAATACAGTGCATTTATTATTCCTATTTGAAATGATGGGCACTTCAACTACTCACAATACAGCTGCAGGTAGCTTTCATTACCTGATCTTGTGATTTCTTTTTCTTCTTCTTCTTTCCCCAGCACCCTGAACTCTCTGCATCTTTTCCATTGGCATCACCACAGAGTAATCCATCAAGTTCATCTGTTCCCATCTGTTGTCCCTGAGATGTTTCTGCAGCTAGCCTGTATGAGAGGTTCCTCAAAATGCACACACAGTTTTCCACGGTCTGAAAAATGCAACAAAAAAGAAAGAAAAAAAGAAAAAGAAACCACAACAGTAAACAAAAACAGAAAAAAGTTAAAATCCTTCCTTTGCTCACTCTGTACACAAAGTAGAGGAAATAAAATTGATCTCTGAATGTACATTTTCCCAGCAAAATTCTTATCTGCTCATTTCTGAGTGCTCCTCATGTTACCATGGCTTAAAAGATTTAGAAATTTTTATGGAAAGAAATCCGTAGTCTGTACAATAGTTTTCTGTGAGGTTTTTTTTGTTTTTTTCATTGTCATTCTGAATTTCATGCTGGAGTCACATGTGAAACAGAAGCTGAGGTAAAAAGCAAGCAAGAGAATCTGCACAGACAGAATGACAGCAAGCTCCCATCTCTGAACCAAAAATCCTAACAAAAAAAAAAAAAAAAGGCAGTAGGTTGCAACTCTGATTTTGTTTGGTTTTAAACCAGAAATAACCTTTCTCTGGCATCAGTTCTATGCAAATTACCAGAAAAATGGGACCCCAGTTCCATTTCACAAGTACTACACGCGTAGCATGAGCAGATGATGTTTCCCAAGTCCCAGCAGTAAGACTAGAAACCTCAGTCTTGCTGTTTTACTGCTTCCAGCCAGGCTGCAGATACCTCATGAACAGCTTTTCCCCTTCATCCATTTATCCCCTGTAAAGTTTGTGCTTTCTGGAGAAGACATCAGCAGGAATCCAGAAGCGGAGCGAGACCCAGTGCAGGAAAACCCACTGATTACTCAACATAACTTCTGTGAGTCTAAAAGACATTCAATTTAGATTTACTTCAAACCCGCTTACTGAGTTAGTTCAATTTGGTTTGACTATCCCTAATAAGAAGGATATTGGCTTAATTTTCTGGAGGTGGGGGAAGCACAGTTTTAAAAGCCAGTTTGTATCTATCTATATTTATTTCAACTGTTCCTAATGCTTCATCGAGGCAAAAAATAAAAATAAAATTGTCACTACATCCTACCTCTGTTGCTCCATTAACCCAGAACGGAATGACTGTGAGTCTTTCAGCTTTGCCTTGCTCTGCCACATTCACCAGTGAGGCAAACAGATGGGGATTCGTTTACTTTCATACACTGTATGATTTTATGCCAGGTATGCATTTGGCACTTGATTTTTGCAATAACATTAAGTTCCAGAAATGATATTGAACTCAGATTCACCTAGAGAGGAATATTTATTTATTTTTTAACTTAGATAAGTTTCACGTTAGTCTTGTGCTAATTTGAAATCTCCAAATACATAAACACTCATAGAAATATAAATATCCATGTTTAGAAACTGGTTTTGGTGCACCTTTCATACCCGAGAGCTTTGCAAACTCCATAGTGACAGTACTTTAAGTTTGCTGCCTCTTCTACTTTTCATTAAGATTTCCCTATGTGATTTTTATTCACTCTTGCTAATATTAACTTCTGCACAGCCACAGCATGCTGTTGAAACTTTGCGTTCTGTGATTTAAGTTCTAAATTTTAATTTCCATTTTTACAAATAATAGTTTTCCCACTTAAAATTTTTGTTATGTTGAAAAGAAATAAACAGGGTCCACCACAAGGACAATCAACGAAAAGCTTCATCACTTCAACAAAAAGCTGGTAAGCAAACTTCCAAGGCTCATATGCAACCATCACCCTCTGCACAGAGGGGAGCAGCACAAGCCCGGAAAGCTGGCTCCAGGCATGCAGCTGGCAGATCTCACTCCTTCTCGACTTGTAGTCCTGAACTTTCAAAGGTCCTCCTACTCCTCGTTCCTACATATATTTTTCAGTTTCATTGTAAGGGGACTGAATACGATTTCAGGAGGCTTTCTACTTTAATAGATCAAATTAAAATTATGAAAAAGAACTTTGTTAGGTGATCACATCCAAGTCACTCATTTTAAACACTAGAATTAGCATAGCTTTTTCTTATTATGCATTTGTACGAAAGACTGCTGCTAAGATTTATGTACTCTTAACTTCACCAATGCGAGGAATGACTAACAACAGCTCTGTATGTGCTTGCAAGTCCCCTATGCTCTTCCAGAGCCTGTAAGAACAGGGACCCGTTTTTCAATATTTCAGTTTTTAGTCACTAGCAGTGCTACAAAATTATCTAGTAAGGCAATTGTTACTGCATTTGGAAAACAGCATTTATTAACCGAATTTTTAAGTTGGGTTTTCTGGTGACAATAACACCATTGTTGAAACTAGATTAAAAAGTGATTTGGAAACATAAACTCAGTGGACTGCAAAATTTTGCCATGCGAAAGGCAGCTCTCCTTCTTAAGGGTTTACAAATAGACCAAGGTTGCCCTAAGGCAGCAACTGGAATTAATTTAGCACCATATACTGAAAGCAAAGGGTGTTTGAAACTAGCCTTTTTCTTTCTCTCTTAAATACTTCAATGTATTACAAATCTTCAATTTGTAAACGCTTTCAGTCTCCTTAATTAGGCAGTACCTTTCACCTTTAGAGAAATGTCTTCATACCCTAGTACTTCAGAGAAGCAAAGTAGAGATAAAAATACATCTTAGAGCAGTTGTTATTGAAAGCATCCATTGGTCCTCTCCAAAGAGGAAATAATGTTGGGATTACTGCAAAAATGCCTATTAATTATTCACATTTTTTTTGAGCTTTGTTTGCCTTGTAAGCCTACAGCCCTGTTATTAGCTCTGTATCATACTGGGCACTGAGAATCAATTTCAAGGTAAATCTGGCAGAGCAGCACAGGGAAGCTGACACGGAATGAGACATATTTGCTATTCTTAAAATTGTATCATGTTTTCCTCCCTTAATAATCAAGTGAGAGAATGATACGCTTACCTGTGCATACTACACAGGTAGACACAAATCCAATACTTAGCACACAAAATTACACAGCTAAACAAAAAGGAAATTAAAAAATGAGCTAAATTATGCTTTAGGAAGGTATCCCTCACAACCCTTTCTTCCTTAAAAAAAATAAATCCTCATCACTTTATAATTCTGATGTACCCTGAATACCCGTACTTCTTGCTCCTCAAAAGACAAAGATGACAAACCTTACTATCAATTTCACTGCTCCCCAGAGCAGACTGGATCACGTACAGCAACGCATCCGTCAGGCCATCACACTCTCTCATTCTCCGGCGGGCCTCCTCTCCAGCAGAGCTGACATTCCTGCAAGGCAACAGCAAAGGGTCACCACCTCCAGGGCTCACCTCCTGAAACGCTCTCACAATTCACACACAAACAAGAACGCTTGTTTTTTTATCTCCTTTCATCAGTCCAGAGCTGTGAACGATGAAGACAGATGTGAATGAGCTCAGGAAATGTAACAGGGGGGGGAACAAATGGAAGTCATCAGGTTCTCCAGGAAAAAGGGCTGAGAGGCCAAGCAGCATGCGCCCACCTGAGCTGGGAGACTCACCGTCTACCATGATTTGGAGAAGGGCTGATCATTTATTTTTATTTTCTTTTTCCTTTCCAAAAGTAGGTTTTGCATTTGTGAGAATGCATTTTAAAAATGTGCATATGTACATACAAAGCAGGCATTGAAAAGTCTAGAGGTTTTGCCAAAAAAACCTCCTAGGATATTGTCACGGTTTAGCCTCGGCGGCAACAAAAGCACCACGTGACAGTCCCTTGGCTCCGCCCCACAGCGGCCGGGGAGGGGCGGGGGAAGGATGAGAAAGAAAAGGCAGACTCGTCGGTTGAGATAAAAACTGTTTACCAGAGCAACAGGTATTGCAGGGAAACAGCAACACGGATGGAGGAGACAAACATGAGCACAATACCGACCGCACCGCACCCCGACCCGCCCCGACCGCCATCGACGCCGCTGAGAGCACCCCCGCGCCGCCCGCCCATATATACGCCTACGCTGTGACGTCACCACGCCCACTCCCGGCTGTGGCCCCTCCCCTCCCCGGCTAGCTCCCTGCTGCCCCTGGGCCTGGCACAGGTTGGGTGGAATAGCTGTGCCGGATACAGACAGGGGAGAATCAACCCCGTCCCTGCTGGAAGCCAGGACAGATATGAAGAACCCAGTAGTCAGGGCTCAACCTGAGAGAAAAATATTATCAAAGCATAACATAAACCACCTGGTACTGCTTGCTTATTATTTTACATGAGTGTTTCCTTTCCCCTCTCATTTTCAGAGAACTTTATTGCCTCAATCTTCTCTTTTTACACAGTTACTCACAAGTTGTTTTACATTATAAAATGTAAAACCTCAGATTATTACAATAATTGCATTCTTCAGATAGGGCCAGAGGGTTTTTTGAATGCATATATAAAAAAACAAAACAAAATTTACTGTACAACATAATGTATCACAATGTTCAAAATATTGATATATAAAGAAACAAATATGTAAGAATGAGCATCATACATAAACAGAATCTATACTTACTAACATCAAGTCTCCCTAAGAAAAATTGCATTCAAATTTGCACAGCAGACTGGGTTTGGAAATGGGCGAGTTACCAATCTCAGGAACAGGGTAAAACTTTTCAGTCTCCTTCAGCAGGGGAGGACAGCCCTCTGCTGAGGTGGCTCCTCTTTGGCTCCTCTCTCCACACCGCTAAAACTTAAACAAAGGAAGAACAGAGAAGGGCACCCCAGCCCTACCTTCTTAATGGCAATGTATGGAAATGGAAGAGAGGCCATCTGGCCCCTCAATTTGGGAAGAAGGTAAGGCATTTTCTTCCTCTTACGCTATTTTCAATTGCCTTTGCATTAGGGAAGGAAAAAGGATATGTAAGACTTCTGGGATAGGGGGATAAATTTTAGATGGAGGAAGGTGACAGGACTTACGGATCGATTTCCTTGATTCTTTCTTTGCTCTACCTACTTCATCCTGTTCTGCTTCCCTATCATCTGAACAGAAGCATTTCTGTTCCCTCAAAGCATCAACTAGTTTTCCTAATCAAATAGTCTTATAACTGGACAGTTCCCCAGCCCCTCCAAATGCAGGATCCTAATTGATTCTGTTCCCTGAACACACACCATTTCCCATCTATACATGCATCCCCAAACAGAACTAATTAGTTCTACTCTCCCCCACACAAGCTGCCCCAATTAATTCAATACTGTTCCCTTCACCTCTGCAGACAGCCCAAGAAATGAAGAATTAGAATTAATTCCTTTATCTCCCTAGCACACAAATCCATGCTTTCCATTCTCCAGGACACTCCCCAGTTCACCCCACATTACACATCAGATGTGTTTCCTTCATAATGGCCTCCAAGTTCTGTGTTGTCTTGTTCTTCTTCTGGTCCCTGAGCTCCATAAATCTTCCCCCACTCTTTCTGCTGCTGTGAGAACAGAAGATTATGGGTTTTCCTCCAGTTCATAGGGAAACCCTCTTCTGTCATCCAGGAGCTGGGATCTAGAGAGCATCAACTGGGAAAAAGTCTTCCATTGGTTCTGTTTCTGAAGTGATGGAAACCTTTTGGTTTCCCTCTGAGTGACAGAAATGTGAACATAAAATTAAAGTGTGTTTTTCCCAAAACAGTGTCTATGCTCTCTATTTGCAGGTCTGGAGACTCTGCCTAAAGTGTATTTTGAGTAGGCTGCCCCCTTACCAGAAGCAACAGCTCCACCTGAAATTCCTGATGGACAGGACACATAAAAGCATAATCACAGATCTGCAAAGTGCATTGGGGGTGGGCAGTGAGAAAAAGGGGGATTAGTGGACTTCTTTTATCTGAAATTCTGCCCTCCCATCCTTCAGGAAAATAAAGATGAAGACAGAGTTGTATACAGACCTAAAAGAGTAAACAAAATTACAAGAGGAGGATGCTGAGGAAGTGTTTCTCAGCACACCACCTTTCCTTACACCACTATCAAAAAAAAAAAAAAAAAGACTAAATACTGCTGAATCCTTTTAAACAGAAGTAGATATAATGGTCTATACTAACAGAATGCGCCCAGGCTTCTTCCTTTTCTGCAGTCACATACACTGAGTGCAAGCTTTCAAAATATATCACCTCAGACACTGGTAGAAACAAAGATACATTCTCCTTGATCGAGGTGATTTCTCCTCTCTAGCATGGCCAAATGCACGTCACCTTGACTCTCCAGATCCTGCAGACACTGGCAGGCTCTCAGCTCCCCTCCAAGTTCACCAGAAACTCCTCCTCATCAAGAGAGCAATGCAGACAACCTCATAGTTCCCGAGCTGTGAGCTGCCTGCTCTTTCATTTCCAGCCAAACAAAGAACACGAGGCCTTTATACAAAGCAACACAGACACACAAGAGGCACATCTTGCACAGACAATGCATTTCTTTGCTCTGTGTGGAGGAGCTGTCGAGTTCAGTTCTTCTGTTTATCATCCTTCCCCATTATGCTCCAGTTGCTTTTGTAATTAAGAAGTGAATATACTGAATATACTGAATTCCCATGACTGCGTTTCCTTTTCTTTTAGAAGAAAGGTAGTGACCTCACTTTAAAAGCATACTTTGCAGTTACATGAACATCTGACAGTTTAATGTGGATCCAGTCTTGGTTATCAACCTTTCTATCAAATGCTATGACAATGTGATTTAGATTTGATTATTTAGCCATACCTTTCATTTTCAAAACTTCAGAGCAATTAGTCTACCAAGTTAAGCACTCAACAGGCAGTTTTTACTGCTTTTACTGGCGCACACCTCAAGGAAGTATTACTGGTCTAATTTTCTCTTCCCTAGCCATCTAGTCTGGTCACCATGAAAATGCAAGAACATTGTGTCATACACCTCATCACTGTCAAATAGTCTCTCCTGGTACTTCATTTTCCTGCTCAGCTTGTTATCTAATTCAGAACAAAACCATTGATCAGACAGAAATGGTTTCCAATTAACCTCATCCTACCTATTATTTATCAGAATATTTTCTACAAATGCTTACAAATTGGTCTGTTTTGATGTTCCTAATTGCCTTCCTCTACATTAACTCTTCAAGCAATGACTACATTATTAAAATTCATGTTATGTGTTCCTCATTTCTCTGTTTACTTTTCTTCTCTCTAAAAGATGATGTCTGTGTTTGTCCTGTTTAGTCCTAGTGAGCTGGCTGCACTAGCAAAAATACTTCCACAAGAACAAAAATATTCCCATTTTTATATTTTGCAGGCAATATTCTCAGGGAAAACTTGGCATTACAACTGCTTTCATAAGAAAATTTGAAAAGAAGCGGGCAAAATGTTTAAGAGTTCAGAATAAGCATCAAAGAAATATGTTATCTGTAAGAGACAGTGATTTAGTACGTGTTTAAAAATATTACTCTGACTGTATTTATCAGCATGTCTTATACTGCTGAGATTACTTTATAAAATCCTTTGAATATTATTTCCCTAATATAATTTTAATATTGCAAAAAAAATCACTCCGCTTCAGCCACAAATTTAATACACACAACAGCTGGAGAAAAGGATTTTCTTTCATACCTGAAACTTGTGAAAAGGAATTTAGCCAGTTTTACAGTGTGTGAAATTTCTTGCCATCCTCTGATGTATTTGACCCTGTTTTAGCTTAAGAACAACTAGTACTAACAAAGGAAAACACAAACTTTTAGTTTTGACAGTTCTTTCTTCTTGCCTTACTCCCTGCATAGCTCACGTACTTTTGAGGGATACTCATGAGTCTCTTTTCTATACACAGAAATATGTTGAATGCTTCAGCTGATTATGATAAAAATGCTATTTCAGAATCAAACATGGGGCCAAAACACATCCCTGACCTGCTTCCAGGTCCTACCTGAAACTGGTAAGTACTAGCAAGCAAGTCCGAGCTACAGAAAATATACTTGTCTCTAGAGTAACAGGAAAAGACCAGACTATCACATAAAATGAACAGTAAAAAATAAGTGTGATGCTATTCCAAATGCAGCAGCTGGCTGATTTAATAAAACTCCAAACCAAAATATCTGTGAAAAGGCTCACAAGTATAGCTTTTGGAATCAGAAAAACACCAAACCCCATAGAAAACAGACTTTGGGTCATGCTTTTTTGAAGTTTATTTGTTAAATACATTGTTTTCTTAAAGGACTAGTTTGTGCATCCTTTCTTCCTGCTGTCAAGAAATTATGAAGCCAAGAAATCCTGAGAGTCGTACTCTCTGGAGTCACCCTCTGCTCCATTTTAACAAGGCACTCGGAACTACGTCTCTGGCAGGCTCATAAGAAGTCTTTGCTGAAGGAATAAGGCTGTGCTACTCCACAGAAGCAAAAAGAAAGTGATTTGAAGTCTAATATCTGCATTTAAACTTCCTCAGTCATTTGACTGTCTCAACTGACAGATGAGTTGAGCCTGTGAGTCTCAAACGTTGTCCATACATTCTCTCAATTTTTACAAAAGAAAAAAGTGTTTTAATTAGTAAATTATAGTTCCCTGTCCTGCTGATGTTATTACTTGGGTCTCTTCCTTTGTTCATATGTAACGTTGAAACACTGAGGAGTCGAGTCAGTGTCCCAGACAAAACAGGCAGTTTAAACATCCAACAAATAGCCTGTTACATGGAGTTAAATCCGTATCCCAAATAGACACATTGGCCATTGACATCCTAAAGTTTTAGGCACCCAAATTCAGTTGAGGACAACCAAGGTTGCAAAGTAAAAAGCCTTGTGCCTCAACCGTCAAACTCCTTCTACAAGACAATGCAAAAAGCCATATTTGTGATTCAGACATAAACCCAGAAATTTTGTGGTCAACTGGACAGACAATTAGATTCCCAAACTTTGACATGGAGGCAAGCTAAGAAGAGATTTCCTAGTTCAATGATGCACAGATGTGAGCACGAGTCTGTGCACACATGGAAGCTGTATCTTGAAAAAGTAAGCTTATTTCATCCATACTACCCCAGAATAGCATCTGGATGAGGGCAAACTAGTTTAAATCTTGGGACAGGATCTCATTACATGGTCACTTCTGCTTGGGCTAGATGACAATTCAGATGTGACCTTCAAGTTGTATAAATAACAAATAATGCCATTACAGATACATTCTGGGTTCCATTTTGACATAAGATTCCATTTTTTTATGTTCTGTTTTCACTTTTCCTTTTGTTATGCTGATTTTTACATTGACATTGTTGTAACTAAACCAAAACAAAGCGCTTTGGATCGGGTATTACACATATTGCATATTCCTCTCATACACTTTGGTAGGCACTTAAATTCAGTAAGTCTGTTTGCATGTGCCCTTGAGTTTGAAACATCTGAAAGCATTTAAAAGAAGGAATGCACTTCTTCTCAGGTCTTATAAATCAAAATATTAGAAAGCTATACAGTTCTTTTGCTTTGTTTTAGAATCAAGTGAAAGAGCTAATGACCGAAATCAGACCATAAAGAATGTAAATAGTTATATTTAGCAGAATTACTGAAAATCTTACAAAGTTGCAGTCTGAAAATCCTATGAATAAAGATTAGCCTCCAGAAAAAAATATATGACTTGCAATAAGCAATCCTGTCAACCTGGAGGAACAAACAAATAGGATCATGATTGCTTAAGAAAGATGATTCCCCTAACCTACAAAGCAATCTCCTTGTCACAGTTGAGTTTCAAGTGCCTTCCTGCATCTGTTTTACAGTCTTGAAAACACATTATCAGTGCAGAGCCTTGAGAGGGAAGGATGATAAATCAGCTTTGGTTGTTGACTAATCAGATGGGCACAATTAATTACAACACCAATCAGTTCATTTGATTATTAGGTTCATCTCTTTCTGATCAGCTACTTAGAAATTTTAATACAGAGGATAAGAAGTCACAAAGCAGAACACTCGATAGAATATTAGAAAGTACGAAACGCTACTCTGAATGAAACCAAGGAAGTTACAGCACAGCACAGAGAAGGAGAAGTCAAATGCTCTTCAACTGTGTCTATACTGAGACCGTCAGTGAACTGACTGCTATGGACACTTCTCCATCTGAAGTCTCTCTCCGAACTGAAGAGGGGTCTTCCTCATTTACCAGATTAAAAATGCTTATAAATACCGTATTACATGCCATTTCTCCCAGTTCCCAGTCCAGACTACTCACTAGTATATTAGTTCTAACTTCTGTTTTACTACCATTATCCACATGTTCTATACTACCTGCACTTCCTTCACAATCTTCAGTTAGGCATCTCAAAATTCCTTTATTGTTTGCTCAAGTTATTTCTACCTAGTCAAATAATTCATTCTTACGGTACTTTTCCTGTGAAATCACATTTTCTTATTTCTAGACCAATCTCTTTCCTCAATTTTATTATTTTTATGATTTAACTCTATTAAAAACATCAAGGTATCTATGCTGCTTCTCCCTACTAACACCTCACAGTGCTACGATATTTTAAGCTAAACACCTGTTAAAAAATGTCATTATCATAGATTTCCTAATTGTAAAAAAAATAAATACAACGTGATGTATAATAAATTATAAATCTTTTGCTCTAAGTGTGCCTTCAGCATACGAAATAAGTATGTATGTTAATGTCCTATTTTCATGAGGGTTAACCTGAAGTTGCCAGAGTGTATCCTACCTCAGGTCATGCCACTTCATCAAACCTCCGAACGGCTTTATGTGCACACCGAGATGTGATGAAAGAACTGACCCTCCAGCGTGCCCTCCAGCCTCATGAGTCAATGTGCATCACTGCTGCTCCAAATCACCTGACAAAAAAGAAGGGAATCACTCTGCCATAACCCCCACCCAGCCCATGCCATACAAAGGGATGCAGAGATACTCTGTACCTGGCAATGCTGTCAACGTTCCTTCCTGCTTTGGCTCATACCCTAGGGATGCTCTCTGGTAACTGGGCTCTTCTGCCAAAACAGACCTCTTACAGAGCGCTGGAGTACCCTGCCTCAGTACCTGCCCCTTGTATGTCATAGCAATTGCTTAGGAGGCTGAGATATCTAATCATCAAAGATTTTATTTTTCCCTTCCCATTTGAACACATAACCTCTTGAGTCAATCCACTTGTTCCTGTTAAACTAAACACCACATTCAAACCTCCCATTGGTGCCTCAAGATGGTCCCGAAACTCCTGCGTGAAGAGAAGGCTCTCTTCTACTTTGTCACTTGCTTTGCCATGAAATGGACAATTTTGATGCCTTCAGAGATTTTACTTTCTCATCTGCAAATGTATACATTCAGCAGGTTACTGTGTTTGCTTCTTTCTGATTCTTCTTACAAACTGAGCCAGAACAGGCAGTGAAAGAAGAGGAGGCCTGCCCCCAAAATGGGCTCTGCAGGAGCTGTGTGCATCTGACCGAGCAAAGGCTTCTGCAGAATCCTTGCCTTCTCAGGATCACTTCTGTGCATCCTACTTGCACCAAGTCTCACCCTACACAAGGACTTTACTATATGCTCCTTGGGCCAAGGGGCAGAGTCTATTTGTGTTCTAAAATCCCACCAACACAAGAGTGGGGGGAGAATTATGCAAACTGAACCACCAGACAAAGCTGAGAGTTGTTTGCAAGCACAGAGTTACTGATGCTGTGGCAACCTGCAGCCCCGACCTCCCCATAATTATCCCCACACTACACGATTTCTGCAGCTGTGATTGCTCTTCAGCTGACAGATAAGCATCCACTGAGTGACAGGCACTCGGCACCATCAGGTTTGCTCCCTCGTGACCTGCTCTTACAGCACACGCCGGGTACAAACCTCACCTCTCACACAGCGCTCTGACTGCAGCGGTGCGTTGCCTGGGAAGAGTTTCATCCTTTGTGTGCTTTGTGTGCCAGTCAGAGACCAAATTAGCAAAAAGATAATTACAGCTTATAAAGGTGTCTGTTCTTTTATGAATAAACACTCACTCTAATTTTGTAATTATTATTTTACCATTTTCAGGTAATTATCAATTACTCAACACCACAGCTTCCTCCGGTACAGTGCAAACACAATTCCCAGAATCACAGTAAAATTGCCTATATGAGATATAAAGAGTGCAAATTATTTAATACAACGTTAGGAAGCTCAGTGCATGTTCCCCAACTCCGAGCTGATTTCCATTGCCAAATCTTGCTGAAACAAATATGCTAATACCAAATACTAGTGGATTTTTTTCCTTTCTGAACAGGTGGCTCTGGTAAAATGACACTCCATCAAGATGATGAGTGTGTGAAACAAGTACAGCAATGTTCCAGTTCCGTGTGCTTGAGTTATCTCTCTGTCCAGAGCAGGAGGGATATAGGAGGCTCACGTGGTTGTAAGTGATAAACTACCTGTCTGTTCTGCACAAGATGATTCATTTATGGACACTGCACCGAGAAAGGCAGCATTACCCTGCAATTCACGAATTATGATTGAAGTCATTCCTAATACTTCTGTGTTATTTGATTTACCTCGTTTTTTACATACCTGCCTACTCATCTGCCAGCTTTACATACCTGGGCTCATGTTCCAGGACACCCTGCAGCTGAGCCCTGTCCCTGTCCTAGTGATGCTGCAGTAGTGCTGGTCCCCCAAACGTCTATCTGGCTCACTGTCTGGATTTCCTGCCTCAGCCTTGGGCCTGGCTTGATCGCTGCTGTCCCCACAACACCGGACAAACCCTAGATGAGGCTGCTGCTGAGGGCATCGCCTGCCCACAGCTCCTGGCTCACTGACCCCAGGAGCAGCCCTGCTCCAGCTGCTCCCTGACACAGTCCATGGGGTAGCTGACTCCTTCATATCCGCTGTACTTGTCTTGATGTTCCTTTTCTTTCCACTTGTAAGCCGACTGAAGACCAAGTAGCTCTTTTGGTTGAAGGTCTATTATTCTGAATGTTAAGACTTGCGTGCTTAACCGGGCCGGGCAGAAATACATGAGCTTCCCCAAGTGCTAAGTGTATCGTCTCCATCTGAGCCTGAATCTTGGTACCTCAATAAGCCAAAAGCCATACCTATGTTGTGTTTAAAATCAGCTGTTGCTGTTACTAAATTTTATGTATGCATACACAGGACAGTCACATCAGTCCTGCATTTTCCTCTCCATCCTGTGTTTTGTTCTGTGGGATGTTACGCTGCTGAGGGCCCTACAGGGAGAACTGCTGCGAAACACCTACTCTGCAGTTCTGCTTTCTGCTGCACAGACAAGTCCCTAAAACAAAGCTCCACGTTACAACACAGGTTCAGCCCAGCCCCAATTAGCAGAAGTAACCTATACCCAGCTTTACTTTAAGCCTTAAGCCTACTTCTCACCAGCTATGCCTGCCTGATCATTCCACCTAAAATACTGCCCTCAGCATAATGGCATTAAGCCACACAACACCGCTGTCATGAATGCTATCCGCTCTCTGAGAATCCCCAGGGAAAGCAGCACCCTGGCAAATGGAAAACACAAATCTGTGTTCACCCACACCTTTTGTGGCGGTTCTGGGTCCACTTCCAAATAATGCTTTCCACCAGCCAAGGGAGCCGCTGGGATGGCTGCAGCCAAAGCCACTTGAATGCGTGTCGGTGAATGCTGGAATTTCAGTCTCACAATGAAATCTTTTCTCAGAACATGCCTAATTGCACTAAACTGTTTAACATTTATAATTCAGAAGGCAAATTCAATTGCATTTGCCGTTTGCTGTAGCCTCTTGCAGTAATAATTTAATGATATTCAGTATGCTTTCCTCACCTTTCCCCAAATAAAAGTGCTTTAGACCACTTAGGTCTTTAATTTACGCATTTATAACCCAAACTCCACTTGAAGAGTGGCACTATGGCACTACAACCTGCCCTAGGAGATTCAGGCAGCCTATCATACTGTAAAGTTGCTGTAGACATCTACCTGTTAACTGAATGAAGCATGACAGCCAAAAAACATTGCCGTGCCAGAAAAGCTGATTGCTACTATTAATACCCAGAAAGAACAGCAGTAACAAGCACAAACTCTGCAACTGCTGCAAAGATCAAGTGCAACCAACTCGGTTTATTTAGCCCAATGATGAAATCAGTCTGAAATCAACAGCAAAGAGTTCTGGAAATATTTCAGTACACAAGTCCAGAGAACTCCAGAACAATATGGAGGTATCAATGAGAGAGAGAAAAAAAACACCTAGATATGCCAAAGTTATATTAGTTAGGAAATGAATTAATGAAAAATCCACTGGGTTTCTCCTGCCTCCATTCCTTCAAAAAAATGTAACATTAATATTTTGCACAGAACTTTGAAGTTTTTTCTCAGTTTTGAGTGAATTTAATTGACTTTAGATAGTTGCAAATGGCACTTAAGACACTACGCATGTAAAGGTCAGCACTTTTTCCTCACTGCCACTTTATCTCAATGTCAAAAATGATAAGCAGCAACTTGTAACTGCAATTCTGAGCTGATCAGTGTCCTTTTTGTCATAAACATGCATTTGAAAAAGTCATAGTTACTGACAACCCCCCAGCCTTTTTCTTCTAGAAAAAATGCTTCACCAATGTCTTTCTGATCTCTTTTTTTAATCCCACTTCTCTCTTTTCCATTGTCATGCTCTATTTTTGACTTCCACTGTGTGACAGCCAGCAAAGAATGAAATTTAATGAAAAGAAAAACACACATTGCTTACAGGATGAATAAAAGTTCATTCAACCAAGGCTATATTCTGCCAAACAAACAAGCTAAAAATGTTCTTCTGCAAAGAGTGCAACAGGCTGTCCACCCTCCCAAAGAGAAGAGCAGCCCACTCGGTGGGACGGCTGGCCCTGCTCTGCTGCTCCCAGCAAGGGGGCTTCTCCCCATGGGGCTGGGCAGCAGGAGCCCCTCTCAGGCCACAGAATGGGCAGTTCTGCCATCGGGCTCAAGCAGCAGATACTCAGGATTTGTTTCATAATGCTACTGTAATACACAAACAGAACACTTCAGAATTCACTTCCAGGGTGCTTGCAGTCATTCCACAGTCAGTTTCATTAAAATTAAGATTTCCAGAGTAATCATTTCTGCAATGATATTTATGAGAAAAGCAACAAGTAGATCTCCCTTTACTATACGTCTGGAAGGAATTCCTTCTTTGACAATTAAACGCCACTTAAATACCTTGTGTTCAAACTGTCTGTTTAGTGTTTCGAGTCACGGTGATTATTTAATTCTCCAGCATGTGGAACAGAGACTATTTAAATAAACACCTTACTACATATGTCCAATGTCATAACTACACATTTCAATTTTAAATCCCACCAAAATACCACTTGCTAATTCACAGAACTTTATTTATTTCATGAACTATTCTATGATTTAAAATTAGCCCTAACAAAATTAAGAGAAGCCAAATGAACGCTCATTAACCTACACTACCATAATTTTAAAAAGATGTTTCAAATACAAATCTTTCTCTAGCTGTTTGGCTGATGTTTGAAAGTAATTATACTTGCAATTGCTAATCAGTTCATCATTATGAATTATAGAATACGTTACAGAAAAGTATAATCTTTACACAAGGGCACCTTCTGCCATCATTTCCAGTCATCCTGTATAACAGGGTGGTTTGTCCCCAAATTCTCACTGAGTTGTTTGTTGTTTTTTTTTTAAACTTGGTGCACACCCTTCTCCTGTGAAGCAGGTCCACAGGGGCTTCAAAATCCAATGAATTTGTGACTGCCACGGAGCTGCTGTCAGGAGGAATGATCAAAGCATAGGCAGGTGTGGTTAACTACCACAGTTAAAAGTGGAAAGTATGCCAGTACGGTTGAAAATAACACTCTAAATGTATAGTCCAAGCCCACAGGAGGTTGATACCAAATGCAACAGTCTGTACGGCTGGCTGAACATGCTGACGTGGAGCTGCTGCAGGTACACCAACCCCGTGCTGCAAGTCAGCCTTCCAACACCATCCCTGTCTCCTGCCCAGGTATCAAAAGCTGCCAACAGCAGTATTGCCTTGAGTGGGATAGCAGCAGGAATGGTGTTAAGGACATCAAATTCATCTCATGTAAACTATGGAAAGAACAGAGCAAACTCCAAACTGGCATCTGCTGGAAACCATTCTGCTTCTCACTGCAGATTTTGAGCATGAACAAATATTTATTAGTGATGAGACAGGAAAATCACTTATATTTAACTGAACACATGATGTTCACACAATAAATAGCACAAGGACAGACGTCCAACAGAGAGGAGTAAGTGTGAAATGATTAAGCAGGAAAGGAATGAATAAGCCTGCCAAAAGTCACATTCTCAAAACCGCTGCGTGTCTCCACCAAGGAAAACTCCAGCTACTGCTATTCAGATGGCACTGTAAACATGATCAAACTCCTTTATTTCTATAAGAATGAGAAAGGAAAAAAAAAAAAAGTTACTGTTGGTATTACTGGAACCCAAGAAGAAAACTGGTAGCAGTTTCACTATCATCCTCAGAATACATTTCTGCACTTGATTAACGAATGGGAGCTGTTGGGTTAGCTTGGCTTGCAAGGTGCTACGGAAGTCACACACTTTTACTGTGTGGCAGCTGCCTCTAAGGGTTTTGGTAGATAAAGGCGAATACATGACAGTTATCAAAGTATGACACATATTCCAGCCCCTGTATGGTTGATTCCACATACGTCTGATAATACAAGATGTGGTTTGCATTAGCATACCCCAAACTCCCTGTGTCCTAACTAGAAAATAATTTGAGTATCGTTATACAAAGTAGGATATATTTATTTTGTGAAGCATGATCAATTAAAGTTGTCACATACCTGGAGGAGAGAAAAAAAAAATAATCATATGCAGGAATTAGCATACTTGCACTTGTAAACTCTAAATCTTCAGAGTTTAAAGTGTAAAGACAATTTACAGTAATGACCTACCTAAGCCCTTAAAGAATGACTAACACACCCGCTAGCAGTAAAACATAATGATAGGGCTCATGTTATGAAAAACTAACATTTGTTTACATAAATTAGCCTCCATTTAGTAATTACACTGTATGCCTGCCATAAGGTCAAGCAAAATGTAATCCTGGCAGAAGCAATACTGCCTGCATTATAGTCTAGACAGAGATATGTCAGAGAATTACGAGGGATAATTAATCAGTTAATGCTTTCCATGTGTTTCATGGTATGTGGGACCACAACTACAGAATAAAATGTTTGTGCTCGGGTAGTCACTTTCCACTTTCTTAAAAGAAATACTACCTGTTATTCAGGCCAAAGAATACTGAAAAAAGAAAGTACATAGCTATACAGAGACATACAAACCCCCACACAGATGCACAGACATCTTCCTTTCTGGTTTATTAGCAAGTCATGATATATTTTCATTATATATATAATAATAATATCAAGGTATTTCAAGTACCTATATATTTGGAGGAGTAAACAACAAACTAAACTGATTATTCACAGCTCATGCATGCATACACAAGTGTGCCATATAGCAGCAGCATGCCTCTGCGCAACCAGCACGTCACTCACATGCCTAGTGAAGCAAGCCACCTAAAACAAGTCACAAATTGCTTTTATAATCAAACGAAAGTCATTAACTTGCCTGAACTCCTACAAGGCTGAGATGCTGCCTACTTAACTGTAGGTACCTCAGTTTTCTTGAGTAAAACCCAAATAAAGAAAACCCTCAAACACACACACGCAATTTCTGGGAAATCTGGGACTATTTCAGAGCCCAAAGACTTTTTTAGTTAACCTTTCCACAATTTAACTGAAGGCAAAAGCAAAATTAAGAGTTTTCTCAAAAGTAAAGCCAAAGTAGAAGAAAAAAAGCAAATGCATTGTTCTTGCAAAGACAATGAAAAATTCCCACACCGCTCCTGTAAATTGTGTAAAATTTCAGTTCAGAAAAATGTATCACTCATGTGAACCTCCCTTTTCCCCACCCCAGCGGTAGCCACACTCCAGCTGATTTTCCTGGTGGATCCTATGTCTGTGTGTGGATTCGTTACTGAGCTTCTGTCCTCAGTAACCTCTGCAACCTTGTGACAGGGAAGAGGGACACCGTTTAACCCAGGAGTGGGCTCAGGAGAACCATGCTGTTTTCAAGACAGATGACGTCTAGCATAGAAGACATCACCTTAGTCACATCACCATCCTTACTGTGAAGTTAATAAAGCTTCATCTTCCTTCTCGAATTTGTCCCAGGGGCTGAGCATCCTCTTATGCACAGCAAACACTTGTGCCAACTCATAAATATTTGTTTCTACCACTTGATCATGCCACAGATGAATGTAGACACTGTAATTTGTCTCTGCTCTGTCCTCTTTATTACATGGGCTATAAAAAGGATGACCTCCCACCCCCATCCAGTTCGTTAACTAAATATGAGGTCTCCCTTGTTTCTGTGGGGCTACAAAACACCAGCCAAGGCCAGGCAGCCATAGGTCTACCCATTGACTGCAACATGTGAATAACTACCAAAATCAGAGATGATGCCATGCATTTTCTCATACTTGTACAGATTAAGAGACACGCCTTCTTAGCATGAAGCTTGGCAACCAAAGACAGTAGGTATCGATCAAAACCTATGAATTTGACCAGTCTACTGAAAATCGTCCTCAACAGAAATGAATTACATAAAGTGAACCCAGGGATTTAGATTAATATTTGTTTTGTAAATACAATATTCTAATCTTCTACTTTGTTATGTATTTTTATTTCATTAAGGGATAAAAAACCCAAATCACCCACATTTGTATATGTGCAATACTCACACTGTGCCTTTTCACGACTATCTCTTCTGAAACACTTTCCAAGTGTTGCGCTTTTGTGCATAGTAAATCAGATATAAAGATGGATGAATGACAGCAGGGGAAGAGGAGGAGGTATTTCACAATGCTACTGTCCTTCAAGAGAAAACACTGAAGCCATAACCAACTAACTATAATAAATGAGTACCTGACAAAAATAAATGAGCTGTGAAAGTAAAAAAGCTACACTAGGATGAATGCTTCAGAAGTACTTTGTCACGGAAATCCTCTGTATGCAGTGTGCAACCCTCGTTAAAAATACTATCAGGCAGATGTTAAATGCTTTTATATAGTTCATGCAGATGCAGTTAAAACACAGGATTATTATAATTTTTTCAAAAAATAGAATGTTATTCTTTCCAAAGGAAACTTTCTCAACGGTAACATACACCCGAAAATACAATATGAAGCTGTCGTGGTTCTCAGAAAATTGGTTCATCTGACCTCAAACCAGGAGAGAAGCTAATTTAGGGAAGGCAACAGGAAAAAAACTAAACTCCATGAACCTCTAATATCTTAGTTTAACCTGTTTTGAAAACGGGAAGTCTTCCACCTGGCTTGCCATAAACTTATCACAGACTTTGTTGGCAGCAGACAGGAGAAGCCTCTCACCCTGTTGTGCTGTGGGCTTTCTGAGGCAGCATCCACAAGGTGGTGTGTGCATCACTGACACCAACATCACCTTGCACCTCGCCCTCCCTTGTGCATGAGACTTACTTTTCTTCATGTCCAGAGAAATATTCAGATCAGATTAACCCGAGGAAACTGAATTAGTGATGGGAATTATATGCTTTTTACTTCAGTCTTTTTAGAAGTCTCAATTTACCCCCAAGTTAACCATTCACTTTTCCAATTCTCTCAGAAGGAGGAAAATCCATTTGACTGCAAGCAATGGACTTCATCTCCCTTTCTCAATGTGTTCTTAATAGAGTGCCCTCTCTACTCAAGCTAAAATCTTACAAAGTGCTAAAGCTCCTCTACAGAGTGGCAGTAAGAACACAAGCTCAACACTTGCTGGGCAAAGTTTCAGAAATGATGACATCCAGAAATGATCTGCTGCTTTTCACTCTTCACCTCAGACACGGTAGGTTAGTCAGGCTTGGCAGCCTGCAGCCTCTTCCCTCACATCCCCTCAGGAGCTGTATTTTCATTTATTCACTTACTTCATTAGGAGGTTTCCAGGGAGAATACTTCCAAACCAGAAAAACTAACGAAGTTTGTAAGTTTGGTTGGTGGGGTGTGTGGGTCTCAGGGCTTCAGTGCTAAGGACATTAGCATAGAGCATTTCTCACAAGCTCTTGGCAGCTCTCACCAACTTGCAGAAACGTGGAATGCCATCAAAGCCTTCTCACAGAAAGAGACTTGAGCGCTGGCTCAACTTGAGCTGCTGGCATTAATTACTCTTCTGCTTGAAGTGAGACAGTTCACAGGCCCAAAACATTCTGAAAGGGGGTGATAAAGTGTTTACTCCGTGATGTCAGCCAGCTTATCCAGAAGGATGAAGTAAGCTCAACGTACTTCAGATAACTCCACCGAAAATCCTCAGACTGAGCAAGAAGACCAAATGATCTTCTCATTCCTCAGGGAAGTTTCTTCAGATTTGAAGCAGTCTATCATCAGGTAATGAGGGGAAGCTGCACAAGTGCACCCTGCCTTTTCCCAACAGTGCAGGGCTCCATGTTTTGACATGTTCCTTTTTCATATTGCCTAGTGATGCAAACAGATTGAAGAGGAGGAAAGCTGGTCAACTTACAAATCAAGCGATTAGCACCAAAGAACCTCAACCTTACCGAATATTATTTCATTATCTGGGATGGGATTGACTGGGTCTACAAACTCTGGATGATTGAGTTTCTCACTTTCCCTCGGTAAATAAAACATCATCTTCCATCATCCGTCACCATGACCATGTGTGGTAGCACAGAATTATCACAATCAGGTTTTCTCTCACGCTGAGACGTAGAGTATTTTCTGTGGAGCCAGACTACATGAGCTTTTCCAAATACCCATTCAGAAAGGACTGTCCAGGATTTTCGACATTCAGCAACACAAAAACGGAGGTACATTCTGGTTCCCACTGACACTTGTGGTCCTTATGATTCTTTCCAATGGGCCTAGACAGCTGAGACAGAATTGGCTCCATCTCTTCAGCTTCCCACGCACCAACTGCACAGATGCGCTGCCACGTTCTAAAATAGATGCGGTGCCACACAGGCTCGGGGACTCTTCCCAAAAAGAAAATAGCCGTGCCACTGTGATACCCAGCTCTGCAGCTGGCCAGCAAGAAGGAGGCCCATTGTAGTCAGCTGGGCTTGGAGTCAGCCCAAATCAAGTCAGCAGGCCAACAAGATTCAAATCATACTTTATTACAGTGTCTGCCAAGCTAATGCTCACTAATGCATAAGCGAAAACTGGTCTGAAATGAAAAAAAAAAAAAAAAAGCATAGAATCTGAGCCCTTTCACAAAACAAACAATTTTACTCTCTTCAGAGCGTTCACATCCACACGGCTTAAACCTCTGACAGAAGGAAATGTAAATTAACACTACCTAACCATGCAAATATGAGAGGACGTTTAATTTTCACATTAGGCACTAGTTAACAGCAGGCATTCAACCTGAAAGGAATTAACACCACCAGAAGCTGGGAAAGAGTCAGTCATTCAACGCATTCTTGAGATATTCAACACATCCCTAATCCAGGGCCAGGGTACACCGTAAACCATTCAGCCCAAGAAGCAGCAGCTGACGGCTCTATCATCATCGCTGAGCCTAAAAATATTGTCAGATGAAAGCAAAGGTTCTGAGGCACCCTCATTCATAAGTGCATGTATAATTTCCAGTAACAGTAAATTAGTAAATTACAAGGAGAACACACTCTTGCCATAGCAACAAGTAAATACTTATAACTGTAAGACACCCATTAAGTTGTTTGCTTTTTTCCCTAAAAAAGCCACATACATTCATGTTAAAAAGAATAAAAGGTCCTAGTTGAAGAATAAGAACTAAATTTCAGGTAGGTCCTAATGATCAGATTCTGGCATATAGGTCCAACATTTCTAATGTGTACCCAGACATGAAGCCCCACTGAAATACAAATGAGTTTCCCTGTTTGCCCAGGGATCACCTAAGCAGTATTTTCAAGACGGATGCTGACAGAACATTTTTTGACTATCTCAGTGCAAAATCAATGCATTGGGAGTTCCTCCTGCATCTGAAGGCAGATTTAGGCAGAACAGCCCAGTGTCTCTTATCAGCTAAAATGAGGGAGGAAAGAGGTACACCACCAAAGCTTGTTACGTGCTTTAAGTATAGGAGAGCAAGAAGCATCTGGAATTACACTGTACTATTTTTCAGACCAAAGAGGAATACAAAAGTTTTTCCATAACATCAACTTAAAAACAAAGTCTCTGGTTGAGACTGTGATCAACTTGAGCCCAGAATGAACCTCCAGAGCTATATGGAATTTGTAGAATCAATTTGATAGGCTTAAGTAATGCTTTTACCAGAAACGCTGAAAGAGCATTAAACCTCAGAATGCTATTTGAATACCACTGCTATAATTAATACAGTATGACCTTGTATAAACCTTATAAATTTGTTCATGAATATGCAAAGTGGGAGTAACTGCACTGTGAAGAAAAAGTGGGGTGCCTAAGTATCTGATACAGCTACACATTTAATTCTGTTAGTACTTTTCCCTGGAGTGTCTTCCAAATAAAAATATTACAGCAGCAATCAGAGGACACTGATCTATTCATTCTAAAATCTCCCTCTCTCCCTGAATGTTAACATTACATTTTTATTTCAGCTGCATTTCTGAATTATCACACCATTTGGTAAGGAATAGTCTCCCTCGTATCTTGCAGAAATGCACCTCCCAAACTTTATGCTTAACTAGGATGCAATCACTGTGGCTCAGACTGATTTCTGACTTTTCTAGACTGGACCTTTCAGCTTCTTGAAAAGGTGAAATACATTTTTCCTCCGCAGACTGACTCTGATTAATTTCCTGTGATCTTTCCCATCTCGGTTTGTGGTTAGAAGACCAGGAATATGGCAGTGAATGTTTACACATGAGCTAGTGGAAATTTTAGTTCTCTTTGAAAATACATTTCGCATAGTTTACGCCCATGAAAGCCACCTGTTTGAAAGGTTTCAGTTGGGGTGCCTGAAATTAGACACTTAAACTCATTATCAACAACATCAAAACTATACATGATTTTCAGAGCTGGTGAGTCAGTGTTAACCTAGAAATACTCAAAGCCTCTAAAAAACAGGCTCTTATGTTGACACCTACTCCTTGGTTAAAATGCTTGCTAGTAGGTAAATGAAACTCAGAATTTACTCCTTTCTATCATGTTTTAAAAGACAATAAATAGCAGCTCAGCTCATTTTCCCTCCTGTGATCTGTGTTCCTGTATGATATTCCAGGAAGCATTATCAAGCTTACTAAAGGCAGTTTTTCAAAATTCATCATGTACAAATAATACAGAACTTCTGTGCTAGTGTATTTACACATAAGCAATACACCATCCAGCTTCACCCTGGAAAGAGAAGATGTAGAACTTGTGATCAAAATACCTTCACTGGTATTAAACTGGAAATTACTGGTAGTTGTCCATACAGTGATGGACCAAATGTGACTGTCCTGTTGATACGAGGAGAATCATAACACCAGCAGCAAAGGTTCTGGTCCTAGTGTATACCCAGCTGAAGATACTCAGAGCTTGCACCAGTCAGTAAAGACAGAAACATATTTTAGCTTCAGGCATCAGCCCTTTTATATTGTATGTGTATACACATAAACGTACGTATATACATGCACAGACATACAAGTATGAGTCTAGTTTCTAAAGAAGTGTTTCACATGTATAAATGTTTCCTTATATATATATCTGTGTGTTTCTTTACAAACTAAAATAGCCTGTGCTATTTTATGCTGCTCCCACATCTTCTTTTGTAATAAGCAGCAGAACATTATATTCAAAACAGATTACAGAAATTCTTAAGAATAGGAATCAGTAGACTTTGGATGCGGAAACGAAAGATAGTGGGATAACTGCACGAGCTCACCAATGTCTGTGAAACAGGCCTTACAACTGACAGAAATTGTTCTAACAAGGTAATTTGTTCTTTCCAAAAGTTGATATACCCAGAAAATACTACTGGGTCAATTACATTTAATTCATGTTTTAAAAGCACTTTTGCCCTTTGCTTTCCTACTCTGAGAGCTCGCTACATTATTTTTTAAGTTAAAGAACAATTAATAGTATTTTGTGAAAGGTTTGACAAGTATAAAAGTACGAAAATTTGAAAGGTACGGGGCTTTACAAACAAAATCTACTTGAGCTACTCTCTCATACAATTTCTAATCAACTGGTAGGACAGAAGATATATATTCTAATAGAACTTTGATTTTGACAACTGCGCCCATGCAGGTGCACGGTGGAGCAAATACCCATCTGCAGCCCATCAAGGACCCCATGCTGGAGCATGTAAGTGTCCAAGGGAAGCTATTGAGCTTTGGTGGGTACCTGGTGTCCAGCCAGGGTCGACCCACCACAGTAAGCTTAATGCTTCAGGTTAAGATAGCATTGTGCCATGTGCCTCCTGTTGACTTTTAAATTTCAGATTGGGGATTGTAAACTTCCCCATATAAGCAACTGGAATTCCAAATTTAGTTTTCACCTAACTTGTCCTAACAAGTCTAAATAAATCAGAAACTATCAACCAAATACACAGTATTTCTCTAACACAAATACAGCAGTCACAGCTGAAATCTGAAAGGAAAAAAAAAGTCAAATTTTCATAGAATATAATAAGGTAAAGTACTAGTGCCTCAGTGGGAAGCCAATTAAATTGGGTGATTACTCTAATATGTCACCCTGAGATCTCGTAATTTATAAAATTTGGATATTATATTTATAAGTGAAAGGTAGAACACTATTAGAGCTTTGAATTATCTGAACCATTTCAAAGTATTCAAGCTATGTACAATTAATTATTACAATGCTGTATTAAAGCAATTTTCTTTTTTTCAAATCACAAAAGTATGCAAAGTGCAGTTTGTAAATAACATCTAAGGAAAGAAAATAACAGGAAAAGAAGGTCAGATGTTGCTGCTGTCTTTCTTACGATTTTGTACTGATTTCAGCTCGATTACTGCATGACTACAGCTGCAGACCTAAGAACTTTGTTAAGAACGACAATGAATAAGCAGATAAAAGTACTAAAACTGTAGTTAATAAACAGCTTTTTAATTGAAAAAGTGCGTGAAACTCTCATTGAGAAACTGAAAAAAGGGACGATCAGCAGAAAGAGTAATAATTCATATACTGCAGTGAAAAAACACAAACCAAAGATCTGACTATCCCTACATAATGGCCTTTGCAAACTCTTTATTAGCATTGTATATGGGATGGATTATACTACAGCACCTCTGTCCTGGTTTCCGGTAGGTATGGGGTTAATTCTCCCCTGGCTCTGTGAGGGCACAGCTATTCCATCCCACGTGCATCAGGCCTAGGGGCAGCAGGGAGCAGCAGGGAGCTGGCCGGGTAGGGGAGGGACAACAGGAAAGTTGGGGGGGGATGGGGAGGGTGGCGGTGTCGGTATATAAATATCGGAGCGGCCGGGCCGGGAGGCGGGGAGGAGGCCGCGGTGGGTACCGCATCCGTATCCGTATCCGTATCCG
>VXBW01003964.1:170726-234278 GCA_013400375.1 Thinocorus orbignyianus | reverse complement strand
GGTATTCAAAAGTCTCAAAAACCACCATCGATGCCACTGAGATGCACCCCGGTGCCACCCGCCCATATATACGCCTACGCCATGACGTCGCCACACCCACTTCCGGTTGTGGCCCCTTCCCTCCCCGGCCAGCTCCCTGCTGCCCCTGAGCCTGGCACACATTGGGTGGAATAGCTGTGCCGAATAGAGACAGGGGAGAATCAACCCCATCCCTGCTGGAAACCAGGACACAAAGCCAAGAGAACACAGCCAGTAACATGGTGATCGGCACTCTGTCTTCTCCCTTCCTTGACCCAAGTCAGTTTGCATTCCAAGTACAGACCTACTCAAGGGGCAAGTCAAGCTGTCCTTGAGTATGAGCTGGGAGCCCATACCCTCAAACTCTGACATCATCACTCGATGCATAAGTAATTTTTCAATGGATTGGAATCCAAGTATCTTTTAAATTAGTACACCTGTTAAAGGTCATTGTTTCTCCCTCACTCTATTTCTCAAACACTAGTAAAAGCAGAGACACCTCCAAACACATTCTGGTACTTTAGGCTCTTAAAATTAGAACAAACCATCTAAAACCCTCCAAATATTAAAGCATCTGTGTCTCCCTCATGTGGACATGGCAGCTGCTCACAGGAGTACCATAAGAAAGGCTACAGCAGCTCTGCGGCTTCCTGCTTGAGTAGTGTGTCTAAAATTCTAAAATTACTCATCTAATTTATCTCCACATGCAAACAGATTAAATCCACCAGAACAGGCAGTTTCTATTACCATGTCCAAAAAGAAAAATCTTGTCTAATATTATTTAAATGTTCCATGTCTTTCAAATATTAAGTCATGAAGCTGTTAAAAATGAGAATTCTTGTTCTCATAAGTACACTATAACATGCTGAAAATATAGGGGTTTGATAACTAGAAGTTTACTGATCTATACTGCCAGAATTCAGTGCTGATTTTTCTTTATATTTTTTCTTTTCAAAATACTTGAGTCTACATGATGAACTTCTAAACATTTGTGCAGGATTCCACCTGCTTAGTTTTGCATTGCTATCACGTGGATGTGTGGAGTTAAGTGAAATACACAAGAGGGGTTACCAGAGACCTCAACAGAAGTAATATGCTATGATACAATGTAATACAGATGTAATAATTTATATATAATTTACATATATATACAAACAAATTACAAGTTATATGTATATAATCTATAATAAATACAAAGTCAAGTAATGACACAAAAGTGCCCCATGTAGAGCTTCAAAGCAGGTGAGCTAACAGTAACCACCTCCATCCAGACCAAAATGAAGTAGTTTTCTTAAGACCAACACTGCAATCAGAGTGAAAAATTTTGGAAAACGTAGCAGGTTTGGGTAAGCCGAGAGAGGTTTGCAGGGTTTGTCTGTGCAAAACTAACACACTGAGAAGACTCAAAGGACAAGTGACTTACTGCAACAGACAGTCAAGTTACTTTAAGTTTGTGTCAAATCAGAAATTGAATACAGCAGACCGAACTCTATGAACTTCTGCCCTGTAGGAAGATGATAGCTCAGGTTCCCATTTACTGACTACTGTGGGTCAGAAACAGATTAGAGTGACAGAAGCAAGATGGACATTTTAGTCAAAAAGGAAAACATGGTTAGAAAAAAAATATGTAATTAATTTCACTTTGGAAGAAAATTAAAATTGACCTTTTCAACAGTGTCAACCACCCATTTAGAAACTACTTGTCCTGTATAGCTGCTGTATTAAAACATTTTCTTAAGCTTGAAAAGAAATAATTGTTTCCAGTTTTTCTGAAAATGTAAGCTTTGAATCTGTCTAATAAATAACCTTTCAATTAGAAAATTTTAAATTGCGTCAATTTTCTTTCAGAATGTAAATAACATCTACTTCTTACCCAGATCTACAATTTTCCTTTGATTTAGTCCTTCTTACAGCATTCATTACCTTGCAGTCTGCTCACATGCTACCCCACTGACCAGCGAGGTTAAAGTGCACTCTTCTACTTTCTCAAAAGCCCAAAATACCACCTGTGTAATATCACTAGCTCCCAAGAGGCAAGAGAGTTATGTGGGACTGCCAATAAATTCCAGAGGAAAATTCCATCTCACTAGTGAGAACAACTCTTGCATATGACTGAAGAAATCAGGTATTTGTTATAGAGGACAGCATATCTAACAATAAAATCTTGGGGTTAGTGGTTTGGGGTTTTTTCAATCTGTAGCAACTTGTCCATAAAGGCCCCAACAGCATCCAAAGGTGTGAATCCCTTTAAAAATTTCAAACACAGCTTGCCTAAGTGTGTTTGAAGTTCACAAACTGCAGTCCAAAATTCTTTTCCACGTTGGATTAGCGCACAGAGTGAGGTGTTCATTTCATTGGTGCCCTGCCAGAATCACACAGGTGTAAGAGGAGCTTGGCTCTGTCTAAATAGATTTCTTCATTGTCCTTTTTACAGTATTCAAGTTTATGAAAAGAATATTCAGTTCCGCTTCACTGTGATGACCTTAGTGGCATAAATCATCTCTTACAATTCAGCTTTCTCTTTACAATCAGACTGGTTGCTACATTCAAAGACCAAAACCTACTTGTTTGTTTTGACATGTGAAGATGCAGAGTGCACCTTCCAATCCATCACTCAGGAGGATGCAGTACTGGCAGCAGGAGAGGTCACTGAGGCAGCCGCCTCCCTGGCAACAGGAGCAGCAGCATCTGGAGTTAACTGAGCTAAGGCACTGGCATCTTCTCATCCCATAACACAAAACCAGATCATATCAGGTCACAGTGCCACTAAACTCATTTTGGGTGCTTTTGAATACTCTGCAAAGCAATGATACGTTTCTCAAACCTGGATAATTATGTAGGTCTATCTAAGAACTTCCGCACTTACCATTTAAGCCTGCTAGCTAAACAAGGGTTAGATCACAGGAGGCTTTCAAGGAGAGAAATAACATGGGAGTCTCATCCAACTGATGACCTCCATTTGCCATTGGCTGGGGAATATCCTTAACTGAAGCCAAGCAAGATATAAATAGCAAGCACAACTGGAAAAGAGGCTTACACTGAGGAAGACTCAGCTTTTCCCTCTTTTCCCTCCTTGGGGAATCACAGCAACATTTGAAAATTGGGAGAGAGCACCTGGGGAAGCACCATGTACCAAGTGTGGTCACCGCCAGGGACACAACACATTTGAGAAAACCTTGGCCTGACCCAGTGCAGCCATATTCATGTCCCTGTCTCTCACAAGAGCTGTTGGAGCAACTGAGAACAGCCATATTCTACCTTGAATGTCTTCGAATTCATGTACTATTTGGTCAGGGGGAAGACTGGGAGAAAAGCAGGTAAGATAAGGGATTTTATTATCTAGCTGTTAATGTAGTAGTCTGGAGTGGGGAGGAGACATGGATTTCAGCTCCCATTTCAGTGACTACTTAATAAGTAAACTACTGTGAGAGATACAGCCTCCTCTGAGCACTGAGGATTTACTTGTGACATGATGCCTTGGATATCCAGCATGTCAGGTTATCTGGAAGGGACTAGGGAAGGAGGACTGTACAGAAATTAAGCAACCGTTTCCTTGCACTTAACTTCTACTTAGTCCCCCCCAAATGCAGGGATTCTGCTGATAAACTGCAGGGAAAGGAGGGGTTCCCACTGCTCTCGGTGTATAATTAAACTATTAAGAGGAGCTGAAAAGGGAGGATTTTATTTTTCTCCAAGGCACTGGCAATCAATCATGGAAGTAAAGGTGTGTATATCTACAGAAAAACTGTAAGAACTTCTGGTACTACTAGCACATTAAATTCTCTGGTAGCTGCCCAATCCTGGTTACATGCTTAGGACTAACTGCTTGAATTACATTTGGAAGCAGCTGGATTGCGCTTCTCTAACATTCATAGCAATCTCCTTAGGGTGCCAATAAATACACTGTCTGTATTGTTTAATACTCTGCACAGTAATGATATCTTTCTCAATAATAAATTAACCTGAATAAAACAAACGCACTGCTAAGTAATAAGTTAGGCTGTTTGATTATGTATTTCATCTATTATGTTTATTCCATCTCATGATAATATCTAAACAGACCTAAAGCACACTATCTTAAATTGAATAGAAATAAGATTGTCCAGCACTTTTTTTAAGTGTTAAAAAAATAAGAAATTTTAAAAAAATAGAATTGGGCCAATATGAAAGGTTTTGTTCAAATAAAGCCAGAAGTTTTTTTGTTTCATTTTAAGAAAGAAATTTACCTTTTGCACCTTCTGTCATTTTTGCATGCATAAATGAGAAAACGAGTAAAACCTGAATATCAATCATGCTTTAACCATGCCAAAGGGAAAAAGCTTTCTTTAATTCTCCTTTTTTTTTTCCAACCAAAAGACATTTTTACTTCTATTTAATAAAAAAAAGTCACTGCAAGTCGCCTCTCAAATCTTTCTCTAGGGGAAGGGCAATATTTGTAACTATAAAAAAAAATCTGTTCTAACTTCACATTTGGTTCTTCTTTTCATCGCAAGATGCAGAATTTTTCCACCAAGCACAGGAGACCAGAAACTACAACAAATCCCTTCAAGCAGTCTGAAATATATATTGTTGAAGTGATGTTTTCACCAAACAAGAAATAACACTCCACACAAAACAAAACAAAAAAAATTACCCAGAGAAATCATGTTTTTTTGAGAAGTAAATAATATTACTCCCTTCACTTCAGAAAGCTTTAGACTATGCTCAGTCATACCATACCATGCCTTCACAGGAAGGACATCCTGCTATGGCTGTCACTTTCTGTTGATATGATTCCTGGACATCACTTTTCTCCCAACCGCATCATTATGCAGCAGCCTCTCTTTCACCTCGTGATATACAGCAGATGCTAAACATATCTTATCCACACCTTATCCACCATTTCCCCTCTAAATTTGATGGAAAAGGAAGCGTGTTCCTTTACCTTTTAGAGCTCACTTTTAATTCCTGAAGCTACTCATCCTTCCAGGACAAGTGTGATTCAAACACATTTGAATTCTAGCCAAGGACAGGTTTCTTTTATGGCAAAAGCTAACTAGCACATTCTCAACAGCAGACACACTGATGACACTTATAAGAAAGCTCCAGACAAAAGGGACAGAAATCCCACCTCCTTTTTCTGAAGGACAGATTAGTCCAACTGCAGTCAGGCAGGAGGGACCTTCTCAGCCCTCTGCATCTGCAAAGCAGTTTGTCTCTCCTTGCAGCAGTCTCATTCAATTTAAGACACAATGAGTTTGTGTGGATAATCCAAAATTAGTGACATTGCAGGACACCTCAGACACAAAAGTCCTCTTCACTCCAAGGGAAGGCCAGATGCCTTAGGGTAGAGAAACACAGAAACAGAGAGTGATCCTCTACACTCACAGATACCAGGTTTTGGCAGTAGCACCCAAGACTTACATTTTTGTATTTGAGTTGGTAGGTAAATGAATAACAAACTCAGTTAGTAAACCTAACCGGGGTTTCAGGTTCTATTTTGCTTATTTCAGGAAGTGTTCACTTCCTCCCTTCAGAGCAAGGTAAACTATACCAGGGACAGCAGGATGCATTTAGGTCTTGATTAAACCACCAATGTCATCTAATTAAACACAGGTTCAATGTCTACCTCTGTGCACAACTGCTTGATCAGCATACAACTTTGCTTTTAATTCGAGCACTTTCCTCACATCTATGGAACTGGAAGCTCTGTTTCCATTCTGCCCAGTAACCTTTTCCTTTATACATTTTCACCACTTGAGTATTTCACAAAATGAAGTGTAATGACTAGCACCCCAGCAGCAACCTGCAAGAGGCACTGAAACAAATCATGTGCAGCAGCACTCACTGGTTGACAGCTGTAATGAATTAAATTGCCTATCCCACTTCAATTCATTATGCCTTCCATGAAAAAAAGACTTAGATGTAAAATAAGCTATTCAAAAACACATTCTGCATTTCTATTAATCTAAGAGAGTGAATTGTTTTCTGTACTGTAAAGCAAACAACCCTTGTCTGCACAGCACTGCAGCGCAGCATAAAGCTACAGCAGCTGCCCAGTTGAGAAGATACGAAGGGGCGATGCAGGCATCAAGGCGTCACCTTCTAAGGTTGACTTAGAAGCTACCAGTCTGCGAAAGATGTGTTTCATTTGTTCAGACGCCTTCATGTCCCTGCCACATCTGTGTCATTTAGTTTCTAAATGAATCCAGCACCCTTTCAGTTTCAGCGTTGGAAATTTTTCTTCATTTTTGTAGTGTCCAAATTTCAGACCGTCGCTCACTGCCACCTGCTGGAGTTTGGGGAATTTCATAGCAAGGAAGGAAAAAAAGGGGGGGAAAAAACCCGATGACATAACAGTAGGCATTGCAGTAGGGGGTTGTGCATGCTTTTATTTGCCAGATCTACCAACATTATGTCTTGCTGCTGTAGAACTATTTTCAGATATTTTTTACCATTCACTTTTACTTAAAAGCTTTGGCCTCTCTTGCCCCAAGAATATCATTACCTGCAGAAGTTGAATGAAGTCAATAGAAGGCAGAACATGATCATTTTAACCATACTTCAGTTATGACCAGGTATTCAAAAATATAAAAGAAGCAAAAATAACAAAAGGCAATTTAATATAAGTTCCATTTTCTGTGATAAGGAGCAAGATCTAACTCTACTTTTAATATCACTGTGTATTTAAGTAATCTAAAGATAGCTGCTTTATATTATTGTGCCTGTTTAAGTCCAGTTTAGAAAATGCAGTATGTAACAAGTTCCATTCCTAAGTCCCCAAGCTTAAATTTATTTACAAAAATCAGATGTTTAATGTGGCAGTGACAAAGAAAAATATATCTAGAAATGTAGTTATCAGCACACAAAACAGGACATTAGGAGCATAGAAACACTCCCACAAATAGGAAGGTAAATTAGACCAGGAAACAGCCACCTGCATCTTAGAAACGGTTTAGCTACCTCAATGTGACATTCTATCCAGGCTGTTTAACCTTCTTGCCAACTCTAGTATCCAAAAACCCACTACTAGCAGACCCCAAGGGTCATGAAACTCCAACTATTTAGAACTGTATCACAGCCTTCTTTGGAGATTTGAGGAAGTGTTTCAGCTTCCCCATCTTCTCCGTTTCTGAACAGAGCGTTATTTGAATGCACATGATAAGGTTTTCCGGTATTTGAGCTTTTTTTGAAGGTATTACAGAAACATCATTACTATGCATAATATGGGATTGCTTCAGAATCAATTACAAATAGGTGCTGTGCACTGTAAAGTTTCTGCAGTAGTGAAGTGCAAGCTTTTTGCGTTACCTGCTTATTTATGTATGGTTCAGCACGTGGATGTTTTCAACAGTATCCAGAATGAGACGGGTAAGATCTGACAGCCAAAAATTCATCGAGTCAAAGTCTGACTGGTTTATGAGGAAGGCCTAGGCCTCAATACTTCAAAGAGATTTGGATTGTACACATATGTGTGCCTATTGGCTTTCCAGGCTTACCACATTGCCAGGATGCAGCTGAGCCAATGAAAGGGCCTTTATTTTCTGGCAGCATGTCAAAATCTCAGCCACAGTCTTGCATGTCAAACCAGCTCGATGTACAGCTATTTATTTTGAACAGCACTTAACTCTAGTCCTTTTTTACTGCTGTCTGTGACAAAAGCAGCATTTGTCCTCACTGCAGCAGAGAAACTGAGGTATCATGAGGTGAAGTATTCTGCTGCTGTTATAGAGCAGGGCAGCAGCAAGACAACAGTTTTCTCAATACTAGTAATTTCCACTGCAGCACACTGGTCCCAAAGATAATACTTCTTCAGCATAATACAAATCTTCTAGCAGTGTCCAGAAGCCATGACCCACTGCTCTAGATGTTGCTGCACAGGCTAGAAGACTGACCTACGTCTGCCTCTAGGAGATTCCCACAACATACATCTATTTTCGAGTTAACTGCTATTCCACTGCAAGGCAGCAGACACATTACAAATTCTGTTTTTATTCCAGCGTATAGTAAAAGGAGATACCATAGTTTGACAGATTTCTGAAACTGTGACCTTATGACATCAAAAATGTTTTCTAGAACCTAAAAATCACCGGAGTAAGTGGAAACAGAAAGCTGAACCTCTCTGCTGCCTGTTAGCACACAACTGAATTGAGATATGATAAATAATTAATAAAAAAGTTTAAAAATATATTCTTAACTGTATAATGCTGTGACACAGTGCCCAGAGATCAATGGAGAATTGTCTTGTGGTGCCCAGAACTGTACAAACATAAAATAAAGTGACAGCTACAGGCCTGTTGAGCGCATGGGCTAAATAAAAAGCTTACAAGGTTAAAGAGATTCTTTCCATTAACTTCAGTAAGCTTTCAGTTGGGCTCTAGGGCATCTGTGATGAGACAGCCACAATGGTCTTCATAAGCACACACTCCAGTAGCTTGCAGTGCTTCCATCCTTAAAGATGGGAACAGAACAGAGTTAACCAGGCATTTAAAACCCTATCTGTAAAGGTATTCAGATACTCGAAGAAATGTAAAAGTGCTTGGATCCAAGTTTGTAAAAGGTACTTGGGTGCACAAGCCACACTGAAAGATAGAAAACAGTCCCACAGAAGCTTCAATATCCAAATACCATTAAAAACTGGGATCTCGGTTTCAAAACAAAAACAAAAAAATAAAACCAGAACAACCAACCAACTTTCCCTGAGAGTACAGTAGTTGATAAAGCTGTCAGCATTGCAAAACAAAAGCTTCTCCTTCGCTTCTTAAGAATGGCAAGGGGTACAGTACTCATAATAACCCACTTTCCTTTTCAAAACATTGAGAGCAAACACCTGTCATCACACTACAGCTCTTCCCACTGAGATGTAGAAGATCCCATGCCAAAGTTTGTGACTTTTTTTCCACACCATGGAGCCCAGTCAAACCTCAAACATTCATCCCAGTGAATGCCTTCACAGCATAACAAAACATGACAGATTTATTTTTTTCCTTTGATAGCCTAATAAACTAAAGGACTACACACATGGTACTGAAGAATTTCACTAGTAGGATTCCAAACTGTAGAAGACAGAGTTGGCAAATCAATTTTTATTGAACAAACCTCTTTTTGAACCCCAGTTCTTGGTCCCCTTTTCAATTAATAGCATTGCTTTCAGCAGAGGATAGGGGTGTGGTGGTTTTTTTCCTCTCCAGATAAGTACAGCTTGTAATCTATTCCATTTTGAAAAACAAGTCAGGCATTCTGTGGGTCACACAAATATAAACCAGCATTTCCAAGATCTATTCTTCTGCACACTTGATAGCAGTATGTTCACACATCAATGACATGTTTGCCTCAAGCAGAGGATACACCCCTATCTCTTAAAGAGTTAGACGTTTATGTCCTGTGAAGAAACTGTAGCATTACACTGAATTTGAATAACATCAAGCACAAAGATCCAATGAATTATATTTTCCAACAGAAAACAATTCTTCTAGAAGACATTATGTTTATGTATGAATCTAGCACGAGATTCACAAAGTCATTGTTTGCGTATGCTGCACGGCTATTATAAATGCATATGTGTAGAAGGCTAACCAGAACTGAGAGCAGATATTTAAATCTATGAAGCTTGACAGCTTCTTCCACATTAGTAAGCTGCCTCTGTCTTCACACGACACACTTCTCCCACCTTCAGAAAAACATCCCACTTCCATTAAATAACACTGCTGACAGGGGACATAGCCAGGAAAACTGAAGGAAGAAATGTCTCCCAGCTGATACCTTCACTTTCATTGTCCCAGTTGTTTTGCTTATTTATTTTGCACATCAGAAGCCTAGCTCTCTTAAGACCCTGTTCACTGCTCTCCCCAACAATACCTCAGAACCAGAAATCCCTACTACACTCCAGCTTTTTCTTCTGCAACATCCCCAGCCAGGTTTTCTGACAGCCCACTGCCCCGATAATTCCTCTGCAGTATCCCCAGCTGCACCAGAGCAACGGAGTGTACTGTACGTACTGACTGGAATACAAATATGTGCTATTATCACCATAAATGCATTATAAGATGTGCCCACCCAGAATAAAGAAGACAAGAATATTCAATGAAACTCGGAGGGGGCGAGGGAACACAACACAAAAACAAACCACAATCATTTGAGGCATTGTGTGATTTCTATCTTATTTTACAGACAAAGGGCTGGTATAGATCCTGCCAGCCTCTAAGTATTGACTATTATAAAACAAAAACTTAAAACTTCTCAGTAATCACAGCAAGGTAGCTACCTGCTTCAGCTGTTGCTCTCAGTAAAAATAATTGAATGTCATGTCAAATAGTGATATATCCAATTGTGTGTAAAACTGTGAATACATTTAAAATCCTGGAATTGCATTCAGTGTGAATTCTTTTTTCAAATATAAATGCACACAGGTAAGGAAAGAAAGAATACAAAAACCTCTCCCCCACAGGCTAAAAGTGTGTGTAAATGAGTACTTAGAGAATTTTACCAGCTTTTATTTCTTTCTTGCAGCTGTTAGACTTGTATAAAGCTGTCACTCATTCTTTACTGTTCGCTGTCTGTGAGCATTTACAGCCTGGCCAGAAAGAATAGATTGTGCAGTGACTGTGAGCACGTTAAATAAACATAAAATAAAAAAGCTTACATTGAAGAAATTAAAGTTTAGAATCAGTAGCAAAAGTGCAGAAGGATTAAAACTATTTCTCCATTTCAGTTATAACATCTGACAACCTTTAACTGTAGGTCACTCATTCTGCAACCTTTGCCTACACCAATAACCCTTTTTCTTGGTAAATATCCCTTTGGACTTAGTGCTGAAGTCTTTATTCAAATAAAGCTCCCAATGAGCTGAAGTGAATACATGGATTTTCTCATAGAGAAAGAACATTCCTTAGCACTAGAATTATGGCATATTATTCAATATTTGTAAAAATACCTGTTTAAATTAATTATGGAGTGAAAACATGCACTTAGGCACCTTTGCTTTACATAGATTGTGGTGCATGCCCTAAACTACAGCGGAAGTACTTTGCTTTCACTGTAACTGCTTATATTAAACCTGAGCTTCCAGGCTAGAGCTGAAACCACAGCTAATAAATTAAGCCACGCTATCTGAGAAGTTTTCAATAAACAAAAGAAGTGAGGAAGGAAATAATATTATGCACATTTTACAGTGAGAAACTGAAGTTTAGAATAATTAGGACTCCCCAGGTGGACTGCAGATCCCTTGAGCTTTAGAGCAAGGATTTAAACCCAAAGAAGCCTTTAGTTTCCCCTGTTTTCCCTCATTTAGTATGTTTGCTTATTCATTTATCATTAGATTTGGAAAAAAAAAAATACTGCTTAGCAAAGCGAGAGGGCAAACCTAAAACTCTCAAATTAAAAGGAAATTTTGCTCAGGAAAGTTCCATCTCTGTATTTCCACAGCTCTGTAAAATGAACTTCTGCTCCTGTCAGTGTACACTTATTAAGAGCATTAAGAATGGCTTCTGTGGATCAAAATAGAAATTCAATTAGTCATATCTCATCTGCAAGAGTAGCCAACAACACATATCCAGAAAAAGCACAAAAGTGGAGTAAATGTGTAGTGATAATGCCCCTGAATGCTCTGTCAACATCCAACAATCCATGGTTCTGGGACTTTAATGCTGAGTATTTTGCAATAGGCAGCTTTAACTGTGTTGAGTGCTGACACTGACTATGTGACATGGAAAAATAAGACTGTAAACTCATTGCAACTTCAAGACAACATGAATCCAGCTGTGAGACAGTAGCAGACTATTTCCTTTTTTTTCCCCTCACGTAGCTTGCTTTTTCCATATTTATTTTATGTACTTGTAAGGAAATCCAAACCTAAAAGGTCCTATTAGTACTGAAAGGCATTAGTACCAAGTTGTGTAGCTGTTTTGGAAAGTGTTTACATATTAGTAAAGAGGTGTCACAAATATTCAGTATAGAGAATAGAAAACATTCTAGATATAAATTAAAATAAAGGCTGTAAGTACTCTACTAGCTCAGTAGAAATGCAAGGTACGGCTAGTGTTCACAGAGAAACTGAAGTTCAAGACAGCAAGGAATGGAATGGAAGTCTAATGGCAAGAGAAAGGAGTAAGTGTGACAAAACAGATAAGAGGATGTAACCCCCAAGAACAAGTCATGGAATTTTGGCATGAAAAGACAACATGCAATAATAAGTAATTAAGCATAACCTTTGGCCATAACTGAATAACTAAACATCATATGATATTCTTTAATCCCATTGTATATTTACTAGATTATTGTATATTAATTCAGGAACACAATCTTTGCATGACAGATCATAATAAGATATGACTCCACAGTTCAGAAAGATAAACTCTAAACAGCTGCAGGTAAGAATTACAAATTACATTATTGTATTAGAAGCATACTCCAATCCTACCTAAATAATTGCTAGAATTAAGGGACTGATGGTTAATCTTGCAGGTCATTCCATAAAGCTCTACTTCAAACCACCGAAGAGAAAAGCAAGACAAATATTTTTTCTGAGGAAACAACTTTAAACTTGTATTTGAATTCAGCTTTGAATTGTTAATGTTTTTGCAGCATAAGTAACACAGTAAATGATGATTCTCTAAAATGACTCTTTATGCTCTTCCAAATCTCCCCAAATGGCCATTTGCCATGATACCCATCTAAAACCTGAACAATGCACAGGCAGCTGTTGTGCTCTGATCCTCCTGACGCCGACCACTCTCATCTCATTGTTCTGTTTTCCCATGTCTGCTGTACCCACCTGCTGCCTGTTTATATTCAGATTATAGTCTTTGGAACAGGGATCACATCTTTGTTCTATATTTGTATAACATCTGTCACCTAGTAACTGACTACAAACTGAATTACTTCTCCCTGAAGAAAAAAGAAGTATGCAGACAGATATTGTCTAAAGAGAAGTGAGGTACATTTCCTATTTTTTCTGTCATGGTCAGACACATTCTATAAAAACATTTTTTAAATAGATTCATTAATTAATTCATTTTCCCAGCTACCATCAGGCAGTTGAGAAGGCCATTGTTCCACATACTAAGAAACAAGACTCCTCAAATTACTGTAATTATTTTGCATTGCAACACTTAGAATTCAAAGAGCTTGTAATGAAAAATAGCATTACTGAAGTACCATTTTAGCATGAAAACGGTTCTTGAAGCAAAGCAAGATGAATTTTGGCTGGAGACTCAAAATTCACCATGCATCACAAATTAGAAAAAAAAAAAACAAATAACATATCTACACTTAGCACTCCTGAAAATAAGGATAAAACAGACTTCTAGTATGTGATTCCGGATGCTTAGATATCAAAGCATCCAAACTGCCTCTGAATCTCAGTCTTTGACAATAATTTCTTATAAAACTACCCATATTTCCAGGGAACATAGGATTAAACTATTTTATTGTCAGTGTATTATTCCCCGTCCTATTCAAGAACATGCCATCCAGAACAAGCAGGTCAAAACTGATATCTGAACATTTGCCTCTCTAACAATCTCCTGTGCTCACAGGTCCTCTGCTGCTGTTCCACTTCGTATGTTCACTTTGGTATTGACTGACTTTCCAAAAAAGCTCCTAATAGAATGATGAGAGTATTACTTATATCACATGACATATACCCTTGACATCTCTGCCTTTAGATTGTGCAAGATACACTTATGTACCAATGTAACAAATGAAGTTGCATAAATCAAAGAATTTAATCCTATGGAATTCAAGGTTTAGGCCACATGCCTCGTTTACTACAAGTAGACTCTTCATGTACACTTATGGCTTCTGTGTGATCTCCTACTTTCTGCTATTTACTTATTGGCCCCTTCTTTTATCAGTAACTATAAAGTACTGTACAGCACCATTGTGCCATTTTTTAGTCTGCCTTTCAAAACTTATTATTTTGTGTTAGAAAGTAGTGAGTGAAGGACTAGAAAAAAAAGTCATGATAGAGAAATCAAGGAAGAGTCACCTCTGTGTCTCTGCTTCAGGATATTGCCAGTTTTCCCCACAAATCTCCTTTGTTTACTTTATTTCTAGAAAAGTCCTTCTAATATATTGTTTGACATTAGGAAAAAATTACCTTGTCTGAGAGAGATGGGGACGACTTAGGCTGATGGTAGGATTACTGGAAAAGCAGCATACAGTGACCATAAAACAAATAGTGAATTATGGTAACTTTCATTGCTTCAATTAGCGTTACATGTTTCATGTGACATATACTCATTCCCTTTTCTGCAATTATATAAAACCAAAAAAATTACTTAAAACCTCTCACCACTAACCACAGAGCATCAGCGTAAGCTTTTCACATGGTATTTATCTATCATTTCTTGGTTTATTGGTTACCTACGTAAGCTGGGACAATGAAGTTAAAGATGTTACAAAGCAAATGTTATGTTGTCCTCAACATGCCTGCCTTGGCAATCATACCCAGAAAGGTCATCATCCTCCAAAATACCATCCTTGGTGAAATCTGAGTTAGTAGTTCCATTCTTCAAAGGCAACTATCATAAATAATTCTTAAAATACTTGTATATGCAAGAAAAGAAACAGTTTAGCAGAAGATAAACACATACTTTATATACTTCTTGTAATGAAATAGTTTTTCCCCTTAACCTTTGTTTTCCTTGGTGCACCAGTAAACTATGACATTTAACTTCAGAACCCTTCTAAACAATCATGCCCTGAGTATCAGACTTTCTACTTCCAACTGGAAAAGACAGACGTATTTCAGTATATGGAATGTATTACTAGACATTCCCCTTTTTTTATATATTTCAGGGAACTCAGACTCTGTGACATCAGCTGAGGTAGTATCTCAAAGGAAAGAGGCAGTTTCTTCAACAGAAAAAGACCATACTTTGGGGGTTTTAAGGTGCCCTAGTACAGTAACAATGCATTTTCAACATCATTTGGATCTTCAGTCAGGCACTAAATCAGGTCTAAGTCCAGTCCTTATCATAAAGGCTCATAAGGCTGCCTTTGTAGAGGCTTATTCCTTCAGGAAGTGCAAAATGGACTGAATTCCCAATGAAATCTACACCATTGCAGGCTTTTGTCACAGACTGGAGATACAATCATCCTATATTCCCCAACTGCATCTTACCTCCCTTGCATTAAGATATGTCTATATTTTTAAAAAAATTAAAATAAGTCACTCTGCTATAAAGAATGCATCTAGCTGCAAAGAGAAAAGCTGAAGTGATTTCATGCCAAATAGCACGGGGGATACACTTTCCCGGGGGTTTTAGTATCAACACACATCTCTGCACCCATAAGTCTGGTAGTTAATGCCTTAGCTGTGATGGATCCCAGCACTTTATATCATACAAGTTTGCAATGACCCTATAAAATTACTTTCCATCCATCTAAAGTTTCAGTGGCAAGAAATATTTCTGACATACAACCAAGGGCCTGGCAGCAGGTCTAATAATGCAGGTTTAAAATGCTGCAGTTATCAGTCAGTCACACTACAGAGCAGGTCATGCATAGCAAAGAGCTGCTTTATGAGCTCGACAAAATATGCAGCATGTATGAAATAACAGAATGCAGCTAGAGTAAAAGCCAAAGCTGATGCAAAATACGCCAACGTGGCCCAAATAATGTGTGCCATTCACAATAATACTGGAAATTCATTCTAACCAGTGCATGCTAGTTAACAGTAAATACTCGAGAGATGACAGTTAGGAAAGCCATCCAGGCTCAAAACCTAATTTTGTCTTCTTTCTTCGGTGAAAAGAGGAACTGGAACTAGGAGGAAATTAATACATTTTCCCACAAGCTGCAAAGCACAATAGAAAAGGAATATTAAAATGAACTTTTCTGAAACTATTTTTCACACTAAATCAGTAAATCAGTAAAAGATCTGGACCCCACTCCCTAGGCTTTCTTGTCCTTTTCCCAGACAGACTGCAGTACTCCTCCTAAAATCACCAGCCAAGTAGCAAGCCTTTTATTATTCAAAAGGCATAAAATAGTTATTGAGCAAGTGAAAGGAATACAGCCTATTTAGGGATATAATAGGGAATGACTAGAAGCAAGGGGCCTTCTTTACCAACAAGCAATGAATAACTGCAATTTACTGTTGTTAGGTTACTTTGTGCAAACTAGATAGCTTATTAAAATGCACTATATACAATGATAAGCATTTATGAGGTGATCTGCCTCTACAGACAGCTGTGGGAGTTACTATGTCTTCCTGGCACTTTGCTACAGATTTCTATTAATCCTCTTACCAAAACTGCAGAGAGGATAGTAAATGTTAGATGCTGGGAGGTTTTTGTCACAACTCCCTCCGGTTCATTGCAAGAAAACAAAGAAAAGTATTCAAGTAGCTGCACCAGTTCAACACACATCCAAAAAAAAAAAACAACAAACAAACCTCACCAAAACAAAACATCAATAAAACTTGAAGTTCTGTCTCACTTGATACGTACTGGATCGAGCAACACCAAGTTTGTGATTCCTGTTGTGTTATCTAAATGACAGATATCTTTGACTATCAAGGTACTACCAAGATATCAAGGAAATACTAAAAAACATAATCTTCTGTCTTTAGGATGCCCAACATTTAAAGGTATCCATACTTAAAAATTCATTCTCCTCTTGTCTAACTTAAAAATATCTTTTCAAGTTCTGATGTGATATAGAAATTTTGCCATCAGTAGCAACACAAGATGACAATTTTTGTCCCCTGCTCCTCCCTGCATCAGCACACATGAATCACTGGGCTCAGTGTATATACAAATTACAAGACTGGAGCAGTACAGAGGTAGGGAACAATCTTCCAAGCCAAAACTAGGGTCATCACAGAAATGATGTTAACTGTAATCAGGAAATGCATCAGAGCAAGGGTAGAATCACAGTATATTACCTGCAGTATCTGAAGAATCTTTTTCTTCTTTGCTGGCAGACAAAATTATCTAAATAATAGATCTGATGCACTGTGACTCTCAACGCTTTATCACTGTATTTGGAGAAAAGGCACCATTTATAACTGAGGAACACACCAGAGTGAAATAGCTGCAGTTTGCAATCACTAGCTGCATCTCTAAAAGCTACCGTAAAAGACAGTTCTGCTACAGAGCTGCCAGAAATTATACATACGAACACTGGTGACAAACGATACAAATTATTATTAATATTTTAAACTAAAATTATCTGTTGTATTTTCTTCACTAGAGAGACATTTTAAAATATTCTGTGTAAAAACTGTAGGATGAGTCAAAATGTTAATATAGATGTTCAAGATCACATTAGGTCTTCCAACAAACTCATACAAGGAACTTTATTTTTAATTTGGCACTTTTGTGGCCAATGTGCCAGTATCTGAAAATGCAGCTGCAGACCCCAATAGTAACGTAGAGATCTATATCTACAAAGACCTAAAAAAGCACTGTATTTACTTCCAAGCAACTTTAAGGACAATCTTGAAACACTTCCTTTTGTTGCAACATGTTAATGGTGCACAGATTCCATACCACCACATTCAGAGTGCATGAAATGCACAAACAACATCAATACAATTTGTAAACATGTAACTATAAATGATTCAACAGCAGGAGCTGATTATACACAGCAGTGCCATCCAGTAAGGAGACAATTTCCAGCCTTATTTCTTTCCACATTGTCTTGAAATTGAGTGCGACTACTACTTCTTTTTATAATCTTGTGAACAAGTCACTCTCTCAGCCCTCAAATTTTAATCATTTTCTATCTTTTGGCAGTTTCATAAGCCTTCTCATCACAGGTATCAACTCTGTTTCCCTCACTACTCATTACAGAACCTCAAAATCTGCAGTGCTGTATTATTTTCTCTGCCTCTTGCTATTGTCTCAGAGATTTGGACAACTTTGGACATGCTCATTGAACATCCTGCTCTTACTCAATCGCACCAACTGATAATTTGTCATAAAATCTACCCCACCAGTACACTTAAGGGAGTACTCACTGTTAAGTACCCAACAATCAGAACATGTGAAGCTAGAAATACATTACCACATCTTTGGTCTTTAAATTTGATATGGTTGCCACAGCAGCATTTCACTCCTCTGATAGTTTCAACTCAGTGTTCTGCTTGCACAGGAAGGTTGGACCCTAACAGAATTAGGACTGTCACAAAGAGTAAATTAATTTACTGATTAGGCGAGGAGGGAAATAAGCACACATCATAGATGTAAGGACTTCCTGCTGCTTTTATTTGACTTGCATACCTTTATATCACCTTTGTAGTTCACAGGCCTACAGACCCAGAGCAGCAGAGAACACAGTATAGCTTGCTTTGTGCAATTGTGAAAAACAGCTCCATGGAGCTGTCAGAGCAGCAGAAGGCTGTCACTGTCAATTGCTGCCTGAGCCACATCCCTACCTTCTCAGGAAGCAGTGCCACAAAGAAACAGCGTGGAGCTCTTAGAAGATTCTTCAACGCAGAAAGGTGCATCAGAAGTCGCAGACCATACTCGGAAATTGTGGCCTTATCTATAAATACCCAGTAGAAGAGTAAAAAAGTATTTATATTTAATAAGTGAGATCAATATTTTCAAGTGTAGGCTGTAGTTAGGCATCTCCATTTGCACTGAGGATTTGAAATAAACTGCCAAAATTTCTGAAGTGGTGAAAATCTTCTGCTCTTATAGGCCTCAGTAGTTTTTGAAAAAATAAACTGTTTAATCAGATGCTTTGGCATGGACCTGTTTGGCTAACATTTGACAGTGGAAGTTTTGTTTGGTTTTTTGGTTTTTTTGGTTGGTTGGGGTTTGTTTTGGGTTTGTTTTTTTTTTGTTTTTGTTTCTTTTTGTTGTTGTTGTTTGGTTTTGTTTTTAAATAAATCTAGACTGGAATGATCTCATCTAAAGAAAATATTGCTTCCACTCACCATTTGGCCTTCTCCATGTCCTTCAGTCAGCCCTAGAGTAACTATAAAATCTCAATTGTTTGTTGCTTTTTTTGTTGGGGCTTTTTTTACTCTAATTTTAAAATAGCAATAGAAATTTACATGTTAAAATGACAAATAATTGTTTTTTCATCCACACAGGAAGTAGCACCAAAACACAAAATTTTACAGTGCTCCTTGCTAGAACTATCTGCATCACAGACTGAAATATACATGACTAAAAATAACTCCTCAGACTATCATATTTTGCCAGGCATATTTCTATCCCAAAATGAAGGGCAACGCAGAGATATCTAAACTAGCAGAAGCACTAGTTGGGACATATATTTTGTGTAGTGGAGCATCATAAAGCCTTATACTACTCTACTGCAACCAAGCTAAGCTCTGCCATCAATCCAGGCTTACTAGCTTTAGTACTGTCTCATTCTGTTATAGCCACAACGATTATATTATGCTTTGTCACAGTGAATACGTGTCTTTGAGTCTCCTGGCAGGAATTAGCTCAGACTTGCAAAGAAACTAGTAGAATAGGAACAAAACTTCAAACATCAGAAAAGAGAACAGTTTTAAACATGTAGTGAAGTATTTTTCTTAATGCTTTTGTGTAGTATTATACCTCTTATAACCACATGCAGGTAACCAGCATCGGGTTTGGGTTAGTTTTGGGTGGGGTTTTTATTTGCTTTAAATCCTACTACAATTTTGAAGAAGCTTAAGCTCTGATTTGGAGCTGCTACCTGGAAAGGTCAGAGCCTGAACTATTGGTTATAAACATCAGCTTTTTAATTGCATTTGCTGAACGTATGAAGTCCTCATCCCCACCTCTACAAGCTACCTCAACGGAAAGAGTTGATAGATTGACACATAAAATGTCTGTGAATCTATGAGCTTAATAGGATGGGTTTAAGTGGTCACATATAAGCTGTCTCTATGCTACAAACCAGTAAGCTCTGAGGTACACCCCTCATTTCCCATCATTTTCCAGCTCCAATGCTTGGGTTCCTTCCCAAAGGAAAGGAGTGCTGGTTGGAAGATGTGACACTGTCTGGCAAGAGTTAGGATGTGACATCAGAAACAAGACACAGTAGGGCACGGGTGAGTACGTCTGACCTCCAACAGATACAGCTGTTCTATTTCTTGGCTGTATGCAAGTCAAAATCTCCCCCAGCTGGCAGATTTCAGTCAAGAGATTATATCAGTGCCAATACGGATCAAGATAAAGATGCAGAACAGCATTTTCAAGAAGTTTTGATTGTGTCAATAGATATTCATTTTAACTCTAACTTTAGCCACTCATGGGTTCTTCGAAAGCAAGCATATTATAGAACAAAATAGCTTCAGGGTTGAATAAATGTTTAATGTAATGAGTCATGCTAGTATGCCTAGCTTCTATATAACATTATTTAGCAGTAAAGTGATTAACAAGTAGAAAAATACTATTATTTGTTTTACACTTTTGAGCACTGAGTCTCAAACAGGCATAATACATTACCACTTTTGGACATATTGCAAGCACAAGACAGAGCTCAGGAGATGAAGATTTCCCATGTCCATACCCAGAACTCTTATAACAGACTTGCTTTTTAGGTAAATAAGTATCATCAATAGGAATATTCCCTTCTAAATGTTAAATATTAAAAAGCTTCTTGTTCGATGGCAAAACTGGAAATACTCAGCAACAGACATCCAGCATTCTGAACTCAGATACAGGAACATGAATGTTAGTGTTAATTCCAAATATGAAGGGGAAAAAAAAAACCACACACAAAAGCATGGCTTGTAAATGCAAGGAGACAAATTTAATTTACAGTAAAGATGGATTTTTGAAAGAAGTAATGAGGGGTGGGATTCCTTCAAAGAGCAGTCTACCAGTGTCCTAGAACTCCTCAGTCTGTCTTAGCCATACACAGCAAGGACTGAAGAATAACTCACATTTTCATGTTTTAAAAGCAAATCTCCTATAAAAGTAGAACAAGAATTTATTGATTTTCTTAGTTTGGGAACTTTTGCCAGACAACAAAGTGCAAACAGTCTTTTCCAAAAGTAGCATTAACCAAAAAATAGATTGAGGTGATCCATGAGCCACATCGAACAAAGTAGCACTTATGCCAGGCAGATCTTGACCCTGGAATATACAGCCTTATGCCGTTGAGAGGAAAGGGTTGTGGTTACAGGAAGAATAAAACACCACAAGTAGCCTCCACGCAATATGGTTCACTGCTGGAAACCAAAGGTAAGGATAATGCCAGAAGATTTCAGGTTCATACAACTGGGTGCTTAGTGTATAACATTATCATATGCTTCCTATTCAGACTTTAATGCTGCTGCTAAGCAGCCATAGGAGGACTGCAGCTCATAGGCAGAGAACCTTCCTTCATCCAAACAGAAGCAACTGAAAGCAGACATCACTGCCTGATCCAGACTGTGCTGAGTCTATGTACTGCCTCAGGCATAAAATAATGCCAGGATCACTCAGAGCAAATCCTCTGTTCTAGTTCACCACCAAGCTGTACAAGTGCTCATGCAGCACAGCCGCTGGGATGATAGGGAAAATATACCCACAGCCATCCTGTGACCCTTTTCCACTGTCCTAGGCATCTGGACATTTGTCTTCTGCACAACTGTTATTCAAGCAGCCAGATATTCTCTTCAGCAACCAAACTAGACAAAAGATCTGTGGGAGAGGAGCATTTGCTCTCCTTCCCCCCCCCAAAATACAGCTCCTAATAGAGTAGCTTGCTCTTGGCTAGCAAGCTGGAATTTATGTTTCCCAGCATGAAATCTTAATTGTGAACAATTAAAGTGACTGAATATTGAATTAAAAAAATACCACACAGATGTAAAAAACAATGTACCTGGACTCAATTGCATCTTACTTTATAGGTTATAGAAGTGTAGGATGGCAATTTCTAAAGTATGGTTATCATAAGAGGATTTTTAAATGTGTACTGAAAGGTTGAAAATCAATTTTCTCTTACCAAGGACATGTGCTTCAAAATTAATATAAAATTGTTATTTTATGTCAATATATACTTGCTCAATAAAATACGCATTTGTCTTCCACAGCAAACACTGAATACACTTTCTCCTCAAAAAAAAAAATCCTATCCTTTTCATTTACAGCTTGCCCTCCTGCACTCCCCTTCGAGACAGGATTCATTCCTGTTAGACCTAAAATTGTGAGGAATAGTTTGAGTATTGTTTTTTCCAGTGGCAGCATCAGCATAAACAATCTCTCTCATTTATTTCCACCCTAGTCCTGCATCATTTATGAAAGAACAACTGTCCACGAGAGAATACTGCAAACCATACAAGCAGATGTCTCTTGAGGTAAAAGAGCTACTTCTAAAAAAGAAATCATTTAGTTGGCCAATCCAATTCACTAAATATTTCCTTGAATAAATACAATGACTCAACTGGCAGGGGGAGGGGTGGGAGGAACAAAAGAAGAGGACTGTGCTGATTTTAGCTGGAACAGAGCTAAATACTGTACTGGTTTTATCTGGGATACAGGGATTTTCCTCACAGTAACTGGTACGGTGCTATGTTTCAGATTTGTGACCAAAACAGTGTCGTACAAATAAACTTTCAGGAACCTTATACTTGTTTCTACAAAATTCCAGAACATCTAATGCTGGACTCATTGATATATAATGCTTTCTCTCAATTAATCGATATGCCAGCAAAAGGGAGTAATTCTACAGGATCAGGGCCTCAACATAAAATCACTTGTAGGCAGTGAGCTGCATCCTTGCCTCTTCAAAGTTTGAATCCCCAGGTTTTATAGAGCAATTCAAAACAAGAATCCAGGTTTAAGATTATACAACACTCTGTCCATGAAAAATTCATGGGCCTAAACAGCTTTGAATTGTTTGGTAGCAACTGTATTCTTACTGAATTTGTATCACTCTTGTATTACTCAATCTCTTGCTCTCAAGGATGCTTTGCTGCAATTCTCTTCAGAAGGGAATATCAGAGAGCTCCCAGCTTAGTCTTGTTTCCATGCCCTTCCAAGCATGGTATCTCCTTAGTTTTTTCCAAAGGAAAAAAAAGCATTTAGCAATTTTATTGCCAAGTTGTATCTATTCCTTTTTCTGAAAGCTGATTTTTTTATTTTTTTTTTTTTAAACCTTTCTGGTCACCCACTTATTTCAAAGGCTTATGTTTAGTGAAGTATAAGATTACAGACAAACAGTCCCAAGATCTCAGCTCCCTAAACCTGCAGCAAGAAGTACACTCTGGACTGGAAAACACCTCGCTGAGATGGTTGCTATGGCAAAGCTTATTAAGAGTTTAGAGACCGGGCATGCAGCCAAGACGAAAATAGGGAGGGCTGACACATGACATTTCCCCCTTTGTTCTTTTCATACAATTTCCTTTCTGCAACTCTTCTCAAGAGCACAAGAAATGTTTCAGCTTCAATTATCTCCACAGGAGTTAGCTTTAGGGGTTTTTTTTTCCCTTTACTTTTTTTGCTCAAAGACAACAGTCACAGCTATTGTGACTTAGAATTATTTTTTTCTTCAATTCCCAAAGAATTACATACATATAAGTAATTCATACAAAGATTGTTATCACCTGAATTGTTGATTTCCTTTTTATTAAAAGAAACTAGATAGGGAAACTAGATGGGAAGTTGGGGACACAAACCTAACGGCTTCCTTTCAACTCCAATTTAACTTGACAGCCGAGATGTCAAGGATGACATTTTCCGGAAAAAGGCACCATTTTATTGTAAAAAGCAGATTTTTGTTTGTTTGTAAACAGAGCTTACAAAACCCATCACTTACTGTATCTACTCCTTATGTCCTATCATCTTTAGCCAGCTTTGGGCAAAGTTGGTATCATCTGATTCTATAACTGCATCCAGTTAACTTGAACATAAACTGTATGATCAAATTCAAGTACATTTTTAAAGCTATAGAATAGCAGGATGGAATACAAATCCAGTACAGAGTTATATATATGCTTCAAATAAGGAAGGTAAAGGAAAATACAAAAGGACATTAAACTATCTTTGAAATGCCTTGAGAAGACTAGGAGACACTGTTTTCTATCACTTCCCAAGCATCATTATTGTTCAAATCACAAGATTAAGCTCATTTTATGCACTGTGTTAACAGGAGCACCCTGGGACCACTGCAACAACTGTGTTACATTCTGGAAACTGTCCTAGCTACATAAACTGAGTGTAATTAATACTATTTAGTCAAGAAATTAGATGTGGAAGTGACAGTACTTGCATATCTAGATGAACATGCCTCTGAAGGCATTAGATGCAATATTATCCAAAATGAGAAAAGGAAAAATAATACTAAGGAGAAATCTGAGTAAAGTGGGAATCACAGGGTCCAGGGAGAACCGGGTATCCTCCAGGTGACAAAGGTATTGACTCTGGAACCCAGATCATGACAAGGAGATCGACACCAAGTTTGTCACTCTCACAGGGAGATACACCACTGCCACTCTTTGAACGCTTGAAGTATAAAGTTCAAAATACAAGACACCGCAACCCCTACATGACCTCTGGTGCAACTTAAGGTCTGGCCTTCTTAAGTCTGCCTGACACAAAAGTGTATGGAGATGGCGTATGGAGATCTCCTCTTATGCAGGAGCTTATAGCCCCCAAGACATCCGATCCAGCCAACTGTGAGTTTGGTCAAGGCCATCACTCTAACACTGTATTCCAGCAGCCACAAGGAGTACACGACCGTTGCAGCAATTACAAAGCAGCCTTATTCTACAGCTAGGACAAAGCTTGAATTCCTCCACTGCTGCTGAACACTTGAAATGATTCTGCCATGCTGTCTGCTCTGTGTTACAGCTGAGGGACAGTTCCTTTTCCACCTTCTTAGCCCCAGGGCATCCCGGATGAGCTGTAGCAGTCACTTGAACACAGCCTGCTGATTACATTGACAGCGTGAGTCTATCTGCAGTAAAATCCTGCTTCCAAATGTCTGACAGGCATCCTGCCTTCAACAGATCTTAAGTAAGGTGCATTTGTAGGAAACCTGCATCTGGCCTTCTGTATGTGGCTATCAAGCACGGCACATCACATCAAATGCAGCAGCACTTGAGGACTGCTACTGGTTTGAAAATCCCAGTGCTACCAGTGTGTATATGCTGGAAGCATCTAAGCTGTTAGGGCTCCAGACATCTAGAAACTCTAAGCAAAGCTATGCCATCTTTAAAATCCACCATCATAGAAAAAGCATTCACAACCAGGAAAAAACAGGTGTATGGCAGCCCTAAGGTTTAAGGAAAATGCACATACTAGATCATATTTCCGTATCAGTAGTTGCCAAAGAGATGTTTCTTGGGATCTATAAATCTCATGGCATTAAAACATTGTGGGAGCATACAACTTGCAGCCACACAATGTTCAACACAGGCAGTACTCTTTGATTTGCATTATTGGGCAATGCTGTCCACACCCTCAGGGACAAAGTGGTGTCACCAACCCAGCAAGGTGCTTAAGTTGCAACAGAGAAGACTCAGAAGTAGAGCTTGCTCCTTTCTGTCTTTTGGAAGGACTGCATCTGTGACAAATCCAGGAAGCCGACTGACTGAAAACATGCTTCTGATAAGCCTATGAGAGAGCAAGTTCCAGCCAAAGAAAAAGCATTCAGACTGCTGAGTGATTACAAGAACTAATATCCAATAGGGATTTTCTTTAAAAAAAAATACTACTAAAAAGATTAGGCTGCCTAAATTTAATCTTTACTTGGTACAAATCTATATAGCTTCACTGAACTCAAAACAAGTACACTGATTTTTCTCTGAAGATCTAAATGCAACTTGGACATAAGTAGTCAAATTCTGTGAAATTTCATAGGACTTAGCTGCACAGACTTCTAAAGAAATTCATCTACAAACACCAAGAGGTGGAAAACAGCTAAAAATCTTGACAAACAATTTTTGATTTATCCTCAAGTAGAAGTAGTTTTCTCAAAATGCCCTACTGTTACATTAAAAAAGACCAAAAAAAAACCCAAACAAAAAAACCCCTACAAAATCAGTCCTACTTCATAAAAAGGTTTTAGCAAACCCATAAGACAAGTAGAAATAACCTATATTCCACCAGCTGGATCCATAAACTCTATTTTGATACTTACACAAGAAAAATGAGAACTTGAAATGCAGCTAGGCGACTAAATTCAGACTTCTCACATAAACGTGACCTGGGACCAATGCTATTGAACATCTTTGTCAGAGACATGGAAAGTGGGATAGAGTGAACCCTCAGCAAGTTTGCTGATGACACCAAGCTCGGTGGCGCGGTTGACACACTGGAGGGAAGGGATACCANGGAGCACCTCTCCTGTAAGGACAGGCTGAGGCAGCTGAGGCTGTTCAGCCTGGAGAAGAGAAGGCTCCAGGGAGACCTTACAGCAGCCTTTCAATATCTGAAAGGGAGCCTACAGGAGAGCTCGAGAGGGACATGGGGCAATGGTTTTACATTGGAAGAGGTGAGATTTAGATTAGATATTAGGAAGAAATTCTTTCCTGTGGGGGGGTGGTGAGGCACTGGAACAGGTTGCCCAGGGAAGTTGTTGATGCCCCATCCCTGGAAGTGTTTAAGGCCAGGCTGGGTGGGGCTTGGAGCACCCTGCTCTAGGGAGAGGTGTCCCTGCCCATGGCAGGGGGGTTGGAACTTGATGACCTTTAAGGTCCCTTCCAACTCTAACCATTCTATGATTCTATGAAGTGTGTGGTTGGTATTTAGATCTATTTAATATTTAGCAAACAATAAAAAAATTATGACTTCATGATCATAGATTCCAGCCCCTTCCTACTTCCAAAACACTGATTACAGTGTTAGTTAACTGCTACAGCACCATAATACTAACAATTCTACAACTAGCAGTCATATAACTCAGCTTTACCCCATTATTAATGCAGAATCACAGAATGGTAAGGGATTGGAAGGGACCTCTCTGCAGATCAGTTAGTCTACCCTCACCCGGCCAAAGCATATCTGCCTAGAGCAGGTTGCACAGGAACTTGTCAAGATGGGTTTTGAATGTTTCCAGAGACGGAAACTCCACCACCTCTCTGGGCAGCCTGTTCCAGTGCTCTGCCACCCTCAAGGCTTAAGAGTTCTGTTAAACTGCTCACTTCCACACTAGTGGAAATTAACAGAAATATATACTCTACCCAAACAGAACTACAGACTGCATCAACAAGTTTTATTTCTAAACAACTTCCTGAAATAGAGTAAATTGTTGTTTAGGAACTGCTTGTTCAACTATTTATTTCAATACCTGTTACTAATAGATGCTCAATGACAAGTACAGTTTTCAAGAGGTCTTAGGAAAGCAGAGGAAAACAGAATAAAAAATTCCACAATGCAGAAATCATAATTTTCATTAACCAATAGGGGAATCTTTTCCTAACTACTTGCCACAGTTTTAAAGAATATTATCCCAGGGACAATATTGAAGCCTATCCAACTTATCATCCCACTGCCTACCTGCTACTGCTCCCTGCTTATTTATAGGATCCCATTCTACAACACTCAAATTAGCAATCCTGCCACCTACTAAACAGCTTTCCTGACTTCAGACATTGAAAACAAGATTCAGTTGTCTAAATACAGATATGTACCATCATTTTGGACAACCACAGTAACCTCAGAAACATACCATTATTTTTGCATAGTGTGTTATACTACCCACTCAATGTGACATGCCTTGGAACTCAAGGCAGAATCTCTGACAAATATAATTTATCACTATTTTTCTACTTTTTGGTACAAAGCTATAAATAAATGACTCTGGACTGTGCAGAAATCTATTGTTACCAAGTGTGTATTAATCACTTTTACAATTCACTTCAGATTTCACAGTAAAGATCTATCCCATTGTCAGATCTGAGACTGTGATCTAAGTGATGGTACGAACTGAACTACAGTCAAAACTGAAACACAGATACAAGAATTTTAAGGATTCCACAGGTTAAATTCTTATTGAGTGAGAAATATATAGGCCTCCATATCCTGCAACTGTTAATGACGACAAAATATCTGCTAGCTGCCATCATTAAAGAAACATAACTCAAGGACTGAAAATACCACAGTAAAAGAACAGTTGTCTGCTAAAGTGTATTTAACTTCAGGTAGCATCTCTGTAATTGAAAAAACAGACATCCATTTCAAATATAATCCTCAAATTATAATTTTCTCACTTACTAGATTTATGTGATTTAACATACCGTCATTTTCTCATTAAGACTTAAATATACAGTACTCGAACAAGTGATTGCTGCTTTTAAATGACAATCAAGCATTTCTTTCCCTATGCTCCTGCCTGTGATACCCAGAGCATGTAATGGTTTGCTTTTAAAAGCCAACACCCTGTAGGTATCAGCAACCCTCAAATCACTTCACACATCCAGCTGCTGTAGATAACTACCCAGTGGGGCGTTGGGCAAGGAGTAAGCCATTAAGCCAGTCAGATTTCCTACACCTTCCTTAACAAACAAACAAAAAAAAAAAACCACAAAAATCAAAGACTGAGAATTCTATTTTAAGGAAAGATTAAAAAAAAAAAAAAGCTTTGCCTTCAATAGCAGGAGCAGTGAAGCATTGGAAAATTGGATTTATGAAGGTGGTAGAATCCATTTACGTGGGAGATTCTAAGAGCATCTTAGATTACCAAATATCAGAGATAGCCTAGACCAGGATCTATCAATATACAGCTCATAGGTCACACAATTTGCAAAGCAATTTAACCTGCTAGCATATCAAGCTACCGAACTACCATAGAAATAACCAACTCCAAACATCACTCTCCTCAACTCCAAAATTTCCCTTCCTCAGAAATCATGTAATGTTGTAGTTTCCAATGAATAGTAGCAAAAAAGCAATATCCACATCTCTTTAAAGTTTTGCATACAGTTAATTTTCATTTGGTACAATAAAGCATGACAGACACATGCTGGATAACACCACTTGTGAAAACAGGAGCACTCCCTGAATTTTACACAGCTTTACAACATGCAAGAGTATTTATAGCACAATGTGGACGAAGTTTGAGATATGACAAAATTAAGATGCTTTTAGGAAAACCATTTCTATTCCTCATATTCCATGAATGTAGAGGAAATGATGCCACATATACCCAGTCATCATTTCAAACAATGACATTGCAAAATAAATTTCTGAGGTTTTGCCAAGCAATAAACCTTTATAACATTTCATCACAATGGTGGATATTCACCTATCAGAACTACCTAGCTAGCATGGGGGCTTTGGGGTAGAGAACAGGATAACACACAACCACACCACTGTAAAAAGCAGAAGTTTCAAACACTAAGGCACTGAAAACTAGTAACCACCTTTAGAAGTCCAATCCTATACTTCTTAGCTGACCAATCATACTTCATGAAAAACCAAGTGACTTGGGCAATCTGAGTTCCTGCACAAACAACAGTCTAGCAGTTACCTGTTAAATCATCTATTCAGTGGCAGCCACTGTGTTACAAGAGGATTTACAAAAGCTGGGGCTGGTTGGCAAATGGCATATTAACTAAAAATGCTTTCTTAATTAATATTCATTAAATAATTTGAACAGCTCTATTTTCTATTAAATAAAAACCCTTGTAATGAAAAGCTTTTTCCCTCCTCATTCACAGCAAAACAAGATACAGTATTTCAGTGCTGTTCTCAATACGTAGTCATTGCTACTGCACTGAAAAGATGACACACACTTTCACATTTAGAGAAAGGCTAGTAGTAGACAAATAATTGAGAGACTTCTCGATATCAGTAACTAGGAATACAGCCGCACTCTTTGGCTTTCCATTTATTTTTGACCTATTCAGTATTTGTGAAAACAACCTGGAACTTTCAATGAGTTCCCAAGTTGTTCAACGACCTGGCATTCCATTACCTATAATTCCATTTTATACAGTTATTTGTATCCTTTCATTAAAAGGTATGGCTTCGCAGTATAAGAAAAGCTCATCCTTGGGTTTTCAGAAACCATCTACCTAGCAAATGTGATTTCTGGTTATGGAAAACGTCTGCAAAAATCGGAATGAGGATTATGAACAGCATGTAATGTTTGTGGTTTGATCTGTTTGGTTTTTTTCCCACAAAATTATTTTAGTGATAAAAATTCTCTGTTGTTGAAAATGAACAGCTAAGTAGTCAATACTTACACCAATAAAGCACACAAATCCTCTAGCTTATAAGTATTACTATGACCTTGGAAACAGCCAACCCACCCACCTAGCAATAAACAAACTGATAAGCTATTGTTATTGGTTCTTATCTGAACTTGCCTGAGGCATTGCTAATTATTCTTTTTAAGCTTAGAAAAATACGATTCTCTATATAAGGGACTTGTTTCTTCACAACTTTCCAAAGAAATCAGTCTCCTACAGAAATGTTCCAGGTTCCATACAAGAGATTGTTTTTAATTCTTTTTATTAAACATTCCACAAGCAATGTCTCCCTACAAAATGCTTCCCTCTCCTTATGTGAATCTAAACAAGCATAATATCCTCTCTGAGAAAAACAAACAGAAGAAACCTGCATTCCGTTTCTCCTTCACAACATACACAAGCACCAACACAATCCCTCTTGAGACTACTTCAATGACAACAGCATACATGAAAGTCACATCAAAAAGAAAAAATACGTCTCTTCCACGAATTCTGTAGTACACATTCCACATGCTGCTCCCAATTGCAGAAACACAAGGGTCACTTTCTGGCATCACAGCTGACTTGGCTATAATTCAAAGAGCCTACTGAGGTCAAAGGAGGGAAGAGAGTTTGCATAAATCTCAATGTAATTCCACTGAATTATGTGTAAATGTATTTCTTCAGGCAGATTATCTCCCACAGTATTGTCTCTCAAACTCCTCTGAGAGTGCACTAAACTCTCTGCTTATAAAATTGCCAGACTATCAGCTATGACAGTTTAGACTCACATCTACCACCACATTGTACACCACATCCTACTACAACACACTTTGCTGTGTATGTACCTCTAGGCTGGCTACCCCCCTCCATAGCCACAGGCAGGAGAAATCCACTTGCAATGACTCGTACCCACAATCATCACCACAACACTACAGCACTCTTATGTTCAATTGGAGCCAGGCCGAAACCCCGCTTTTCTTACCCTGTGGGACTGAAAAGCCTTTCAGAAAAATATCAATACAAAGACACATATCAAACTACTGCTAATGGAGTGACTTAAAGGAGTCACAGAAAGGAGGTCCTGCAGATCAAAGAACTGAAGGACACTTGCAAAACAGCCAAGAACAAATCAAAAGGAGAGAGATTTCTGGCAGCAATGAAGCTACTTGTCAATATTACAGAGCATGGGACAGAATACTCTCCCAGAAGAGAGGCACAGTACATCAGTCATTGAGGACACAGAGACCCCCAAACTGATAGGGGGTGGGAAGATCTTAATGGCTTCTCCAGTTCTCAGGTTAACACAAGAGCCAGAAGCAGCCTAAATGCTAGGAAACATTTTATTGAGACAGGTTCCACTGCACACTGGGGCAGCGGGTGGGGGAGCATTTCATAGCACTGCACCCTACCTCAGTATGAAGCACAGGTCACAGCACTTCATCCCATCATTTTAAAAAGTGTATTTCATAGCATTTTAACATGATATTTCAGGTTACACAACATTAACAGGCAGGAGAGATTCTTTTGGGAGAATATGATACGGTAGTGATTTGCATTCACATGAGAATCCACAAAAGCATCAGCGTAGCATGAGCAAGAGACTGAGAACACTTGCCCTCTCCTGTTTCAAGCATTTCTTGCAGAACTGTATTTTACTATATTTGCCAAAGACATAAAATTGAATTTTAAGACACGGTGTTTTGTAACAGTGGTAACATTACACAGCAAAAATGTCCTGCCATTTGCTCTAGACTAGACAGCTCTGCTCTACTGTACCTCAGGGGAGCTAGTCTGGAAAATTATTTCCTTCTGTATCTTCTTGTGTTCTTTTTTGACATCTAAACAAACATTCTCCCAGCTTTCTGGGCACACAAAAAAAATGAAATAAATCCTTCAGTATCAGTATCTACATTATCAACCCTGTTAATGCAAACTACTGAGTCCTTCCCACCCTTGTTCTCCCACTTAAATGCTCCCACAGCCCTGCCACCCATTCCTAATGCCAGACTCCCCTGAACATGCACACCATCTGAAGACACAAGGGGCAAATTTTATTTCAAATACAAGTTGTAAGAGAAGGAGTATTAAAAAACAAGATCTCCAGTCTCAACACTGGAAAAGTCCAGAAGGGTGGTAATTCAAATATAAGAATTTTTTTTTTTTTCTAATCTGTGATGGAAGTTGGACACAGTAACAACCATCTGCTACTTTCCGTTCTCTTGTGGATCCTGTATTGAATGATGCAGTGTTTTGCCTTCCAGAGCTTCAAAAACTGGGCAAGGATCTGCAGGGGAAGCTGAGAGGGGGAGGGAAGAAATGAGACTGAAGACGGCCCAGAAATCTGAGGGCCAGACAGCTCAGCAAGGAGGAGTCCTTTGGACCTGCCAAGAAGGCAGTGAAGTGACTCAGCAGGACTCCACTGCAGCCACACAGCCATCAGTCTGACTGCTCAACAGCTCACTGCAGAGAGCCTTACTATGAGCCAGGACTTGATGGAAAATAACAGTAAGCAGCAGCTCATGAGCAAAAAGACCACTTGGCTTGAGATCATGCTCCAGGCAGAGGGACTCTGCTTCTCCAAGAGCAGCTTGCTGCAGCCCCTCAGCACTGAAAGCAGCCAGCCCCAACAAGTTCCTGCCTCCTGCAAGCCTGAGCCCCCAGCACTGCTCAAAGCACTTCTGGTGCCTCCAGCCTCATGTTGGTGCTTACTGCCACAGCTGTCCTAGATTCTCTGCAGAAGGCCAAGCTGAAAGCCAGTTACAGTGGAAACTTCAAGACCAGATATAAATGAATATTTTTTTTCCAAGCAACGCATATTCCGTAATATGCTGAAAGTAAATGTGAACCCCTATACTATTTATTTCTAACTTCCATCATTTTGTTGTTGATTGGACTCAAACATTTGCATTTTTATCCCAAAAGTATAACAATTCCCTTCAATAAAACTAAAAACCAAATACTAATAACCTTAGTGTATTTGTGTAGATACATGCATCCATACTTGTTAAAAAGTCCAAATGTTTGATTCAAGTTCCACAAAAATCAGACTTCCTAAAATGGGGCTGGAGTTCTCAAACACAAAACACAGTATGGAAATTCATTAAAAGACATTTATGGACCATCCCATAATGTCATCCTTCAAACGACATTAACTATTTTGGATATTCTGTGGAAACATTAGAAAGGAAAAACTCAAATATTTATTAAAACTGTATTTAAGACAACACTAAACAAGTTGTTTTGACTAAAATATTTCATTAAGTTAATTAAAAATATCCATTAGGAGCTCACCTGATTACCTCCCCATTATCTCTTCAACTTTAATAATATTTTATTACAGTATAAATATAGTATGAAGAAGTTGAACTCAAAAGTCTCATAAACTCTCACACAAGCAGAAAATAGCTCACATATGACATGTGAAAATATGATTTTCATACGTAACAAAACCACTTATATTTGTGTAAGAAAATTCAAGAAATATTATTCCCCAATACTTTTGTGAAACATTCCAGATGCTTTCATTAAATCATAGAATGGTTAGAGTTGGAAGGGACCTTAAGGATCACTAAGTTCCAACCCCCCTGCCACAGGCAGCAACACTTCCCACTAGAGCAGGTTGCTCACAGCCCCATCCAGCCTGGCCTTAAACACTTCCAGGGATGGGGCAAATAAATTCATAAAGCATTAAAAATTCACCATACCATAGCCTCAACTCCAAAAATCACTAAGATCAGCTCCATGGAAAATGTCCACAGCCGCTATAGTTTTGACAAGGCTGTCTCAGCATCTGCTGCAAGAGCCCTAGTCTCTCTGGACCTTAGTCCCCTAATTATTACCACAGGCCAAAATTGTACTTCCCCAAGCCTCCAGCACACACTTTCTGCAGCAGCTCAGATACTCACAGGTTTTCTTTCTATGATCAAAATTGGCAGCGAACAATTAAGATTAATGATGGATTAGATCAGAGTCTCCCAGACAACCAACACTTACACTCACAGTGGCCAGGGCAACAAATCCATAAACAAGGGCATGCTGGACCCCAGCATCACGAGCCTTCCTTGACAAAGAAACAAGCCTTTGCCTTTGATCAAGGAGGACTTTTATTTTAGTACTCAAAAGCTGGAGCTTTGCTGACTGTCACAACAGGTAATAGCTTACTAAACCCCAAATAGCTCCCAACATTTACAAGCCAACAACCCACGATTGGTGGAGCTCACCCATGACACTAACCACCTGAGTCAGCCAGCCATCACAGCCATGAGCCAAGGCAGGTCTCAGGGTGGTGGCATTTCCCAACACTCCAAACACCTCTGGGCAGCCTCAGGTCAATGCCCTTCTGGTGTGAGTTATCAGACATCTTGCACCAGGTGTCTGTGGCGACACACTGGCAGTGGGGGGCTGCAGGGGTGGCCTCTGCAAGGAGAGGCTGGGGCTGCCTCCTACAGGGCAGATGAGCCCCTCAGCCAAGATGGTGGTGCCTTAGTGAAAACCAGTTAAGAAAGGGCAAACAACGCTGCCTGACAGCAAGGCAAAAAGCATGAGAAAAGTCCTACAGCCACCAAGGTCAGAGAAGGAGGTGCTCCAGCCACTGAAACAGGTATTCCCCGCAGCCCACAGAAGACCTCACACTGGAGTAGGTGGAGGTGCCCTGAAGGAAACTGCAGCCCATAGAGAGCCTAGACAGGAGCCGGGAGAAGAGCGAGGAGGAGGAGCAGCAGAGAGGAGCTGTTGTGGACTGGCTGCAACCCCTTATTTTCCCCACATCACTCAGTGTGCTATTTTAACTTCCTGTATTTCTCACCAACCAGATCTACTCTAATTGGCAATAAATTAATATTCCTCAATTTGAACCTGTTTTTCCTATGATGGTAATTGGGAAATGATCTGGTCTTTATCTTAACCTACAAGCTTTTTCATCCTACTTTCTCACCTTGTCCTGTTGAGGAAGGAGAGTTTGTGAGCAGCTGGGTGGGCATTTGGCTACAGTATAAGCACATCTCTAGTAAACCATCTTGATGATCTAGCATTCTGCAACCCCTACCGGTTTGCAGTAGTTTTGCAGAGCTAAACATCTGCTGAAAAATCCTCCAACATGATGTGATGCTTGTTTCATTAATCCAGACACAACACCATGATGAGGAGGACAGCTGGATAACCCTGTCTCTTCTCCCATCTCAATCTCCTGTTGTCATGGTGGGGCAACTGCCAGGGCTGCTGCAAGAATCGCTGTGTATTGCTTGCAAAGGGATCGCCTTGGAAAAGTGTAGCCATTGCTCAGTGGACTTTCAAGTCCACACCCACAAGTCTCTGTATCTGCATGTATTTACCTCAGCCAGTCTTGCGTTGCACTGTTTCAGTCACACTGAAAGCAGGAGCAATGAGCCAATCAAAAAGACAGAGCTAGCGCTCAGGGGATAACAAAGATGGAATCATCTGAATTCATGAGATTCCAGCATATGCAAATACAACACCTTGCAAGTGGCTTCTACTGGATATGAGGGAGAATAGCAGAACCCACAAAGATCAGGAGAAAGGTAAGACACCATGGGATGTCAATTAAGAATACCAAGCAATTAATATAGAAAGCTCTACAATCTGAAAAGAAATACTGACTGTAGTAGGGTTGGGGTTTGTTTGTGGCCACATGTATTGCCATCTGTCTGCACAAACCAGAAGAATTCAGTATGAAACAGCCTGCCAAGTTCCAAGCTTTGGAACCCTACACTCTTTCTTCATGCATGGACAACGCATAGAACTGTACTCAGGGTACTGAGCCAAATCTCGTGTGTTGGAGGCAGTTCTGGCTGAAATGACTTACAAACTTATATTGTTATTTAAGCCAACAAAACAAGGATTTTGTATCTGTAGCTCTAACTTCAAATTTATCTAGCATCACAGTGTTGGAAGCGAATTTTGAGAAATAATCAGCTATAAATACATCTTTCCTGACAGATACCCATCTAATCCAATCTAAAAAAAAAAAAAAAAAAAACTACAGGAAAGAAGTTCCACTACCCTTTTGTGGGTGATAAGTTACCTCTCTGCTTATAGAGAAATGGCTCTCTGGACAGAAGTTAGAGCCAATTAAAAAATAATAAAACAAGACAGACAGTGAACACATGTAAATACTCACTGTACAAATAAAGAAATGCAATTATAATAGAATGATTACTGAAAAGCCCTTGCACAGGGGAAACTACCCTAAGATAAAGATGCATTACTAGTCAGTTCAACTAAGCCTTGAACCCAAATTATACTTGCACTTGTTCCTGTAGTATTTATTCATATTCTGCACACCAACTCTTTCTTAATCTTTCCTTGGAAGTACTAGTAAGTCTTACTCAACCCAGCTATCTCCACCTCAGCTATGGGCAAAGACAGTTTGCGTGCTTCACTGGAAGTCATTCACGTTTATCATTCCATTCCCATCAGCCCTCAGAGAGGCTCCTGGGACAGCTCCTGGCAAATTGCTCAATCTTTCCTCTGCCCTTTGCCAACATTTTAAAGGTTCCCTTTGATCTTAACTGTAAGTCTAAAACAACTAAACCTCTCCAGACTTAGCAGAAGCTACAAAAATAAACGACAAGTTTTTTCATTGCTTCATTGTCCTCAAGGACTCTTGGTATTTTCTGGAGTGTATCTTCTCATAGCCGCTCTTTCAGGCCGAGTTACCTTTTAGTTCAAGCCCTGTTCATTATAATCCTGAATTCTAGCAGGATGTCACACGGGTCAACACAAGCACACTTGTTTAAAATATTAAATATTTACACTCACACACAACTCTCTCTCCCTTTCTTTAGTCACAATTAATATGTCTTTCCTCACTAAAGTAACACATCTTTCAACATCTTTATAATAAACCAAATTGAAACCCTGCATCCCAATAACTTCTAATTTTATAGCCAAATTATATTTCTGTTGTGGATGCTTTGCTTCAGTAAATTTGTCTTAAATTTGATTTTTATTACAGTTAGGAAGTCATGCAGTTGTATTTTTTTCTTAGGCTTCACTATGTATTAAACCAAGGAGACTAGATGGATTAAGGCATATTTCAGCCTCTAGTGATTTGATTTATATTTAGATACATTACTATTTTTAGCTATACGGAGTTGTGAGCTACAAGCATTCTGAAAATCAAATTAGAAACAGATACTAGGTTTAGAAAAGACTAGAAGAAACTTTTTGCTCCCATATGAGAAATAAAATACCCTAAATCCAACACAGCTACCAAACTGGCATAAGCTTTAAAACAATTGGATTCATAGGCCTTTTTTACTACTAAAATTTTTGCAGTTTTAAGATACAGACATAGCAGAAAAACTTTCTCTCATTGATAACCCACAGCTCTCTTCTGCAATTTATGCATACTAACTGCTTCTTTGTGCTCCTGAATTAAAAAGAAATTAAAAGCTACTTTCCTAGGGCCTTGATTTCTAATAAATGTGGTTCTATATGCATACGAACTACCAAAGTATTGGGAGATACTAGGTCTACAGACAAAGCTGTGCGCCTAGCTAGCTAGCCTAGCTCAAACTAGCTGGAGCGAGGAACTAGGGATTACAGCAGAGCCCATCTCACGTACCTGACAATGAGAGCAGGGCAGCTCTAGAGATTTAGATTTATTCTAGCTTTAACCATGACCCCCATCCATCAAGTACCTTCACGGTGATGAGGCAGATTCTGAGGCCAAGCTCAATAGTCAGCCCACAGGAGAATACCAGGCAGACCTATAATGATAGGGCAGGTCTGCCACTCAGCCCACAGCTAGGCCAGTGTCCACATCAGCAGGGTCCATGAACACAGAGAAGCATAGCTGTAGCCACACTGGAGGCCAGCACCCCTATGGTATTGCTCAAAAAGAAACAGGTGGCCCAGGGCTGAGTTTAAATAATGCTCCTGGGCAGGGCTGAAAGGCCTCAGGTGAGACTCACCAGGGCCATTAAATATATCAGTCCTTCCAGACACCTGATAGAAGGTTCCTTGAAATGACTGGAATGCTGCCTTGTTGAAGCTCCGTGTCTGGAGAAGCACATTGCTCACCTGGAAGAACAGTGAAGATTAAATCTTAATCTGTTATCAGTGCTCCCATTCATCATGGCATCGTTACAGGAAATAAAAAAATTAATCTTTGCAGAAAATGGGGCAAATGAAATCGCTTATATCTCTCAGTCTGCCTAAATCCTTTCTCCATAACAATTTAGTAGCTCTGTTAATATTTATGGGGTTTTTTCTCCCCCCAGTATTTTAGTAGAAAGAATTTTGCTCAAAAGACAGCATAGCTCTCAGTAAAAAGTAAAAGCAAAATGAATTGACTCTAACAGGACAGGTTTCCACTGAACTCATTCTTACACAACTACTTAATGTACTGTACAAATTAGGTGAAATTTTCATCTACAAGACATTCAGAACGCAGCTAAGATCACACTCACATATAAATGGAAAAAAAGAGAAAAAACTACAAATCTTCTCAACCAAAGAATCAATCTATTCCAGAATCAATTAGGTCTCTGAGAAGGCAATTGCTTCACAGCAACCAGAAAAGCCAATACAGTTCAGAGAAAGTTCCTACTGGCAGGTATCTCTAATAAACTCACCTTTCACATATGTTCAGATGGCTCAGGCTTTTTATACTATCTTCTCTCCAGGCAATTTCTCCATTATAGTGTTTTTCCTTGTACTTGTGAGGCTTGGCTGTCAGCAGTTTATTTTCAACTAGTTTAAATTTAAAAAGAAAAATTAAAAAAAAAAAAAGACAAATGTAACATGGGCACTTTCCAATACGTAGTGATTTCTGCCCTGTTTTAAGCAAAGCACGTATTTGTAACAGTGACCCAAGATACCTCACTAGGGCCAGAGAAAAAAGGTCACCTTCTTATTAAGTCTTACGTATTTTCTGAATCCTGCTGTTGGAACCATTTGGAGACACTGTACATAGTGAGCTACCACAGCAAAGAAAAACGAAGGAATAATTTCAAAATCTATTTCAAAACTCTCTTAGCACAAAAAGCCTATTCTTAATCCCCTGCATAATTTGATTTGATTTAAGCATAATATAGTCTGACCTTTTAAAATTAATTTTCTTCCTGTTTCCTACTTTTTCATCTCCACAGCAGACAAACTTTTTCAACATTAGGAGGGCACTCTAAGCTATACACACATTAGCACCACTCAGCATTTTAAATCTGTGGAGTCTGGAGCAATCAACTCAGAGTAACAGTTTATTTCACAGTGCTTTGGAAATGACACAGTATGCGGACTTTTTCATAGCTCATCAGTTTTAGAACATCTTATAAACAACCGCTTGTAATTTAAGAACAATTATGACCTAACTCATGTATGATTTTCTAATGAAGTCAAATGATGAAATAACAATTTAAAAGGTATTTTTAATTCCCAGTTAGGAAACCAGTAGTAAATCTGAAAACTCTAACACATTTCCAACAGTCCTTTAGTGCTTTTGGCTTATTATTGAAGGTAGATTTTTATTTATCTGCAAAATACTGTTGTGTTTGAAAGTGATGTGTCACAAATGCAATAAAGTTCATTTTGGTTGTATGTTTAAATTCATTTGTTTTCTTCAAATTCATAGTATTTGGTGAACATTTTCTTAAAGTCTGCATAGCTCTTTTTAATAGGCAGTATTTATTACCAGCACACTTCTGACTGAAACTAGCATTTCTTTCTTTTTTAATTTCACACATGTTATTGGCCAGTTGTATTTTTGCTTGAAGATATTCGTATCTTGAATTAGCACAAAACAACCAAACTGTCTGCATCCAAAATTCAGTGCAATGTTGTTCCTGTTTTAAAACAGTTGGAGGACAGATATAACAAATGACTCAAGGATATTCTGAGCAGTGGTAAACAGAAGATAACTGCTAGTGCATGAACAAATCCATTACTTCCCTGTCCCCTATAATTTGATTTAAAAATTAAAATTGGATAATTACTATATTACTCTTTTGTCAATGTCAGAATTAAAAGTGTTAAGACAATAGTAGGCTTTTCTCCGAAACCATGCTAGGACTATTTTTTTTTCTTGTCAGTTTACGTTCAAAACAACCGTATACTCAAATTCTCATTTCTGGAGTTTATGAATATGTTCCAGTGGCAGTCAACAGTACTTGTTAACCCAAAGGACTGAAAAAGACCATGTCTATATCTTTTAGAGCATTCCCAGCAAAGCAGTGATCCTGTTTAACACACACATGAAGAGATATTGAGCCGCTGCTACAAATGGATTCCTCAACAATGCAGACCCGTGATATGGCTTAAACAGGCACATCTGTTGCAGGGATTAAAATCACCCTGCAGCAGCAGTTACAGAATGTTTGGCTGTGAAATGCTGAGTAACATCGAGAGAAAGCCTCTGAGATGTTGAAAAATGGAATGGTGATGCTTGGGAGGCAGCCAAGATTGTCAGAGCTCTTTGTGTGACCTTCTAGCATGCCAAGTAGAACAAAGGAATAGATGTAAAGAAAATAGGAAAAGGCTGGAAATCGACTGTTGTGTGATATAAGTTAAAATAAATAAAAACAAACAAACAAACATTTGATGGCCACAGATAAAAATGTGAGCCTTTGCCCCTTAGTCTTGTCTCCAGACTAACATGAGCCCAAACCATTACAAAATTATAAGGAAAAGATATGCTAATAAGCATAGCCCTGCAAGAATTATGAACAAAGAAAACCCATGTGTAATTTACCTGGTTTCAAGTTTCCCTACAAATATCAAGTGTGGAGGATTTCCTTGGGATATTATCTAGGGTTCACAAACTTTCCAAGAGACTGGAGGATCCATTCCAATGGACTGTTACTTCAGTCCTGTGGAATGAACTAGCTACGTATAGCTCTTCACCTTTTAAAAGGATGCCCTTACAAACTGGGCCATTTGTTCTGCTGTTTGCCTCTGCTGCTGCCAGTGTGATAAAAAGTGAGGGCTGGCAACATGGAAAAGAACAGCAGCTTTTGTTCATTCGTCGTCATCACTTTTTCCTGTTTGTATAAAGGGTTGCTATGCTACTGTGGAAGTATAACGGATTAGATTTTTGACAACATGCAATCTCATGGAGAGAGAATGTTAAAATTCAATTATAGTTAAAGTTTAGCTTGCTTTCAGAACCCCTGAAGTTTACATCAGTCCTGAACAATACCTCTAAATGTGTTTGGTGGAGAAACTATGCCATGTGTCTTTCTATTCTCATCAAAACTTATAGTCAAGGCAGGAAGAAAGAAGACTTTGCTCCAAAGCACCACACAGTAAAAGAGCACCTAAAACTATATACAAGTCTTTCATTCTTTATGTAGCCAGTGCAAATCCAAAACTATTCTGTTTCCTAAGAACAACCCAAGTGACGCTGTGATGTGGCCAGAAAGAGACCAACCCATCAACAGAAACAGAAAGCAGTGGTTTACACAGCCACTGAAATTTTCACTTCGTTGAGTACTCTTCATCCATATTTCTAAAGAATCAGTGCTCTGTTTATCTGTGTCACCACAAATTTTACAGGCCTTTACCACTGGACACAAGGCCCTCATCACCTATTCTTACTGTTGATGAAATTCTATCTCAAAAGACTGATGCAACCAGGAAAACAAGGACTTTGTTATGAAGAAGACCTTACCATCTGTAGGATGCAGCTGAAGAGCTTAATACCTCATTACAGTATCAGCTAAGCCATTATGAGCTCTGAGTACAGGAAGCCCTCATGTTGCAAACCCCCCTTGCCACATACTGCAAAAGAACTTGGAGAAGCTGACACGTTTCACTTGCAAAATAATACTCATGCAATAGTAAGGCAAGATGGAAGAAGTTTCAGAATTCATGCAGTAATTTTGTTGCAGAGCTTGGCAGTAATATTCTAAGAGTAAAATTCCCAGAGACAGGACTGAGGGATTGAGGACGCCTGTCACAATGAAATCACAGCTTTTTCCTGGGTGAGTGTTTTGGGGAATGAATGTTCATAGTGTTTCTAACCTGCCTGAAGACTGATAGCTGACTGCTACATAGGGCTAGTGTAGAGGAGGTAATGGCTACTGCTCCTTACAAAAATGTACTTTTGATCTGGGTCATGTTTAGCCAAAGGCCACAAACTCCAAAATGAGGAAAGTCACATCACCTCCAGCAGCACTGGGGGTTCAGTAGAAGCCCTTGAGGGGCAACCTTACATTTCAAGGAGATTTGTCTCAAATTTACTTATAAGCACAAGATTAAATTTACCATGGGGCATATACTGAGGATGTACAGCTCGATGATGCTCCATCAGGCTTACAGTGCAGCTAAATCTTGCTTTAATCTGTGTCACATCACAGCAGGCTCCAAGGGACCTCACACCATTCAAGCCAACAGAATGAATGAGTGTGCTACAGATTTTTCTGTGCCCTCCCTCGTCTCTCTGATCATAAGTTGAGCTGCAAACTCCAAAGGCATTCCCAGAATACGGCAGTGACTTTACAGACTGGCTCAAATCCTAACCTGTCAGTTCAGATCTGAATGGGTAATTACTAATTTATTAAGTAACAAAGAGTACATCAGAAGTGTTAGCGGGTGCTGAAGCAAGCATCCATATCACACTGGTACTTATTAACACCACCTGTGGCAGAGAGAAACTGCAACAGGCTCCCCCAGCCAAGTCTCTGGCAGGCATTGCTGGGTAGCAGTGTTTGCCCTATCCCTGCAGACACTGGCTTGCTGAATATTGGTGTCATGCACTGGTCACTAGCAGGAAATATTTTTTAAAGGAATGTTTAATTACTTTCATATAAAACAAGAACTCACATTTTCTCTAGTTGCTAGTAATTTTGATTAGGAAAAAGCAGCCAACCCTTTTACTGCTTGCATAATTAAAGAATCACACTGTTCTTCCTTGTGGTTTTTCTTGCTTATGATTTTCCACTGTAATCCATTAAGTGCTACGGTATTAGCAGGGATTTAATACACCAGATTTAATCAACAGTACTTCTCATACAACAGCATTTGTGCTCAGAGAACTGTACATTAAATAGTGTTTTTAGTGGATTATCTGACCTTTCCCTCTTAAGTCTGCATCTCCTAATTACAGCTTTCCTTGTTTTGGTAGAAAATATTGGCAGGGTCAAACCGTGCCACAGCACTTGCAAATTTCCTCAAGAGGCTCACAGAAATGGCCTATCTGCTTGTACAAACCATGACTGCAAATGTGTTCGGATTATCTACATATTTTGTATGCATGAGGTTTACAGTTCTAGCTCACAGCCAGGAAAATTGCTTTGATTTTTTTTGTAAGCCTCTGAGCAGAAAGCAAATTTAAAAAGTATATTATGCTTACCACCACACACAGTTCTTTAAACTCCTGGTACACTTTCCCTAACAATTCCTTTCCCTAACAATCCTCCTGTCCTGGAATATCTCTCTAAAATTTGCTGACATGTCAGCAAAGGACATCTTCTTGTTAACACCTTTTCAAATTAATTCTACTAAAAAATATTTGTTTCTTCTCTTGTACTTAAAAGCAACTAGACTTCATTCCTGGGTGAGAGAGAAATAAGTAACATGAATAAATGGTCTTCATCTCCAACACATCATTATTTTGCAACACAACAGCTAAGTTTATCTAACTGTAACTTTAAAGTGTACATATTGAAGCCAGCTCTCATCTTACAGTCATTGGGCTGGTAGGAGCAGACCAAATGCATTGTTGTTGACAAACAATACATTCCTCCACTTAAATCAATACAGGCTCAAATCGATACAGTAGAGCTTCATGGAATGTGTATTATGGATCTATTTCCACAAAAGCATAGGAAAAAAATGTGGCCTAAAACACAAGCCACAAATATCTCATTCAGACAGCTCACAGGGCATTTAAACGGACTATGGAATACCTCCAAGTGTGCATCCCATTCTGGAGCAATTAGAGAGTATACATAAGGTGTGTAACATTGCCGGTTTGCTCCCGGAGTCTGAGCACGACTGAAGTCTACGGAAACAGTTCTATTCCTACCAATGGATCTGGATGAGTCTTCAAGATTTCAACCAACCTGTAGCATCCCCAGCATGCGTAAGTGCCGCTTGTCCCCTTCTCTAAAAATTAGCTGAGAGGCAGAGATAGAAAAAGCAAATTCCAGTATCACTGGCTGGTGCTCAACTCACTGCTCCTGATACATGTGTCACACCCCTACCTCACCTGCCGTCCACATCCCCAGGCTGCGACTGCACACTCCTTTCCAGGCTTTTCATCAGAAAAACAACAAAATGGCACTGGACGTTTTGAAAGTTTTCCTTCTAATACTATGATTCAGCTTCTCTCATCTTATCCAGGTAGTTCAGTTTTGGCTGGAAAAAGGTTTTTCAAACTTAAAGTCTACCTCAGGGAGCCTGTAACACTATTCTTCTTCCCAAAAAAACTGCATATCCAGTTTCATCTAGGAAAAGATTCATCTACTTTGATTAAGAATACTGAAATCCCCCTCCTTCTCCTTCATTTTGTGTCTTCATTTCATATTCTATCTCTAAATACCTGACCTGAATTTCAGAAGGATGCTAGCATGACTCTGGGGCTCCCTGAGGGACCTGGGAGTATTTCAATCCCAGACCATCATTACTTCTGGAATACTAATATTTTTTGCTATGCGTATTCCAGTCCATTTGATAATTATATCCACCATTATGAAGTGCAAAATCCAGGACATAATACAGAGTATAGTTAGCACATTTGCACTTGTATATACGAAAATATCGTATATACTAGAGACAAACTCACACCCTGATGGAATTTTAATGTCTTTTCCTCCATGAAAAGCCTTCAATAGCATTATGCTATTGGTTCTTTTTCTCCCCCCATGAATTATATCAGTAATCATGTTTTAATATAAGAGAGTGCTTGTTTAAAAACTGGGGGTTTTTTATTTGGTTTACAATTTGGAAGGGCTTCAATAAACACAGAACACCAAGTGCTGAAGCAAAATAGATTTAAAAAGAGGCCTTCTTTCCATAACACACAGAATAACATTTACAGATGTGTGTCCACCGCACACAATACTAACAACTGGGTAAAGACAATAGTCTGTTCAGCATCATCTTCCATACAATTTGTTCCCTTCGAAGTTCAAAATCTCAACCAACAATGCAGAAGACAAGATTGTCTTCTGCTGCCAGCTACCAGCATTTTGGCCCAGCCAGGCAGCAAAGCTGCAACAGCTATGTGAGAAGTGTGTTTGTCCTGGATGCAGGGTGAAGAATGAAGGTAAATATACCCATGTTCGCTGACTGCTGCCATTGCCGAAGACGAGCTGCAAACTGTCTGCCTTTTCTCCTCTGAACAGTTACAGGGAGCCTGGCATCTATGAACAGTCACAAAGGGCTATCACTCTGGCAGCTCCATGAACTCATCTTAGAAGAGGTGCCTGAAGGGCAGAAAGCCCCTGCTATCAGAACGCAGCAGCAGCAGCACTGCTGCCTATCCCCCTGCCTGCCCCTGCCAAGGACAGCCAGGAATTCCCCACAAGCTGCTGTCACTGCTTTGGTATTTGGAACAGATGCAGCCAGATAAGATGCTGAGAAATAGACGTGAGAGATAACCAAAAATGCTGAGTGTTGAAAAATGAGGGAGAAAGAAACAGTGATGATCAAGGGTAGCAGAGAAGGCATTGAAGGGACAAGACAACCTGGGACTTGATCATTAAAAATACCAATTGTTAAAAGCAGTGAGTGCAAATTTGGCTACGTGAGACTGAAAAAGAAACGTTCAGCAGAGATTCGGGAAAAGCAGAGGAATGGGCTGTATAAAGCATTCATAGAAATGTGGAAGCAAAAGCATGGGAAGATGTGAGAAAAATGTGAAAATTTGTCCTACTCTGAACTAATTTCTTTTAGTGCAATATGTAAGCCTGTTGAATGCTGACGGGAAGGAGACAATCAAACAGCTTTTTTTTGCTTTAAGAAAAACTCCCTTCTGTACTACAGCTTACTTGCAACTCAGTAGGAAGCATTTGAATAAGATAAAGCAACACATAAGTCACTTCTCAGCAGAGCAAATGAACTCGCAGCTCCTTATGCACTGGGTAGATTGCTGTCTGTGCCTGAGCGATCTGACCTGAAGCTCATTCAGTCATCTCCATGCGGTGCTGCAGCCAGTTTGTTACTACAGCATTAGCATAACCAAAGTCTGAGAAATATGAGCCTCTACAGGTACCTGTACACCTTCAGATTCAGAAGGCTTGCCGTCTTCCCAGTAATCTGTACAGGCTACTGTACTTCATCGACCTTATTTGGGGGAGATGAAAAACTTATTTGTTGTCATAGAAACAGTAGGACTTGGTGCTGCTGTGCAGGCTGATATGTGAGGATATTCTTGTTTGGCCTTTTTCCAGGCATCCAAATTGAAAAACGCTAAAAAGCTTTAAAAAAAAAGCCCCTGGAATTTTGCCAGACAATCAAACTATAATTTCCACAAACACATTCAAATATTTCCTAATTGTTGTGGATAAAATTGAAAAGCCCCGAGTATGGGAAACACTGTTGAAAAAAAATATATTCTTGACCCCCAAAAATAAACAAGCAATGAATATCTTGTGAGGCTACAGGAAATGTCTAAAAGTCCGCAATCAGTTATGAAGAGACAATTGAAACAACAGCCACTCGTCTTCAATTCCTGCCACTTAGCTGAGGCTAATATTTTAAAAGTCTATAGTTAGCATGGTAATTAAGATTAATACCACAAAAGCAGATATCACAAGGGCTTAACAGCTGCCAAAGAGCATTGCTAACTGAGAGGAAGGTAAGGCATTTATGACTTTTCTTTACTTTACAGTTTTTATGTTTATGTTTTATAGCTGGAAAATGACAGTGTCAGTTAAGTCATTAAAAAGAACGCGTACCAGCGACCAAACCTCCAAATGCTCCAGGTAAACAGCTGTGTTCCCCAAACAGCTCCAGAGGAAAACAGGTTTACACCCAAGTTACAATACATAGGCCACAGAAACAGAGGGCAATTGGAAGTGGTTTAGAACATCTCATTTACTTTTCCCAAAAGAGGTTTTTTTTATTAGAACATCTCTTTTTTTCCTTAGAATTTTTCCTAAAATACCTTCATCCTCCACTTGCAGAGCAGTATTTCTTGGTTATGACAAGAGTGGAAAGATAATTCTGAATGTGTTACAGTTCATAGAAAAGGTAGGGAGTTTTTAACTATTTGATTTGTCAAAAGAGTGACTATGACTAGGATAGAGTATGCGAAAGTTTAGCTGTACGCTGGGCACAGGTAGGGGGAAAAAAAGCAGTTTAAAGGTGACCTCTTAATCCATCTGCATTGAAACTTTCCATTCTTATCACAGCAGTCCAATTTTCTCTCCATCTGTTCCAAATAGTTCAAAACCCTGACCCATTTAGCATAGAAATCGCCTCTCCCTTGCTGGAAGCCAAACAAAATAATCCAAACAGCCTTACATGTCCTGTGTGAAAAAAAAAAAAAAAAAAAATTAGCCCTGTGGCTTGCAAACAGCCTGTCTCTGTCATGCAAGCATGACATTATCTGACATCTATAAGTCAGTGTCCAACTGTTCTATTGCCCCATAAAAATACTCTCTGTTTTTCTTACTGAAGGAATCTGCTTCTCTTACAGAACACATCTTTTTCTTCTCCAGTCTCCACCGAAACAGTGAGAAAGCCTTAGGAATTGTAAACATGCAATCATTCAACTTTTAGCTTTCTCAGGCCATGAAACTGGATGGACATGACACTAAACCGAGCCATGAGAAAAAGTAAAGCAAAACTGCTGGAGGAGCAGTTCGGGTGGGAGTGCTTTTCTTACATTTAATGTCTAATTTCTCCTTGGACAGCAGCCTACGGCTGCAGCCAGCCAAACAGCCTCCTCCTATGCCAGATCCAGCATCTATCCTCTGTTCCAGCTTCCTTCTGTGGGTTTAGGCCTTTCATATTCAATGTAATTGCCAGCTGCAGGAGCAATCTAATACAACACAGGAGAGCATAAGCCACTGGGGGAAAAACAGCACATGACAGACAAAATTGTCAGTAAAGGGCTAGTACTTTACACTGTAATTGTTTTTGTACTATGTGTGTAATTACGTGAAACAGAACAGTAGGGTAAATTAAAAAAAAAAAAAAAAAAAAGCACTAGATTCTCATTACTCCTTTGACTATTCAGACTGATGCCACTTGTTAGAGCTCAACAAAAGAGGGGAACTGAGAAGCCTGCAGTGATACTATTTCTGACCTAAGCACAGAGTACAACCACACATGACTTTTAGCCCATAGCAATCCTGTGTGACCACTGGCTGTGGAAAATACAGACTAAGCCCTTTTCCTTATCCTCTACATGCTGAATAAATACTTTTTAAAGACAAAGGGAATTTGATTAGATACGCAACTTTTTTCCAAGAGAGAAGTAATGACTTTCAAAGCCCATGAGACTGGGCCATATACTTAATCAGCAAAATAATTAAATTGTTATCAAAGCCTCTGATTATCCAAGTGGAGTAGCATTGGATGCTCTGCTACATTAATAGTTATTCATTGACTTAGACTGTAGTTCTTCACTGGACTGCACCTAGACAGAGATGACTGTTACTGGAATTTGTAGACATTAGGGTGATCTAAATAAATAGTGACATCATCATGCCAACAATCATGGCAAATCCACTTGGTTTTGGAATTATCCCTCATTTACCAATATGATAAGAATAGCTATTAACCATTGGGACACACTTTCCTCTTGCAGAATTATTTTAATGTGATTAAATATAGCTTGATCTGGAGTCCCTGGACATCACTTGATGTGGAATGCAGTGAAAATAAAACTGTATTGCATCTAGACATTTAAAGAGCTGTAAGTCATGTATCTTCTTTTTGTGATATACTTACCTTTGTTAGCTAAAATCTAACAGGAAATTCAGGTCTAATTCAAATACACAAAATAATCACATGAGCATTCCTGTATTGACTTAGGTATCAGAAATCATAGGACATGTCCATGTCAGGACACATGAAGCAAACTACAATGACATGGTAAAAATCATAGTGCTCACAATGTATGCATTTGTGCCGTACCTGGATATAACAAAATGGCAAATTTATTCAGATGATCACTTCTTCAGAATATTTTCTCAAAGCTAAAAGCAAACTATTGAAGGTCGCAGGAAAATGAAGGTGGTCTGTATACTAAAAGACAAGGAGTCAGACCGAGACATAAGCAGCAGGGCTGAAGTGAACCTCTGAAATTTCCCTGCATGACAATTGCAAGCTTGTGAAATTCCTGTAGCTACAAATTGTTCTTCTGTTATGTCCCGAAGAAGGGCTTTCCCTGGCTGGGGAATCAGTTTTTCACAGGAAGCAAACTCATTTCATTGCTAGACTGACATACTCCCACTCTCCCAGAAGCCACAGATTCTATGTTGGAAGACACCAGCATTTGTTACATGGTCAGTCTTGTGAGATATTGAAAAGACAGGTTAGACAAATTGCTTATAACTAACCAAACGGAAATTCTCAGATCCAGAGATTACTCAGATTTTGCTTCAGGAAGAAAGCAATGGGTGTCCAAGGGAGAAGCATATGCTGTGCCTGGGTCATGCAATGAGTACTGCAGTACCAGCTGAAAAAAAATCTGGCACGAAACTTGTGGATAATAAGAATATGCAGCTAAGGAAAAATAGAGTAGACCTTGCACAGCTGAGAACACTGACAGCAGGTATAATTCCAGACAGACTTGCNCCCCAGCTTACGTATCATTTATATAATGCTAGAAAATTACAGTACTAACCAAAGAGGGAAAAACTGGAAAGAAAACAGCTGATGTCATGGCTTAATGTACCAAGAGAACATAGTTAGAAAAGGATGATGTTAAAGTAGCAACTGAAAAGCTGATGTTGCAAAATTTGGCTCTTGTTTGACTTTGCTTTTTATATGAAAAGCTTGTTTTGATTTTATTTCTTTTTACAGATTCATAATTTATTGCTGCAATACCTAAAACTCGCTGCTCATGTTTTTACAGTGGGACTTCTCTTTACAAATATTACAGAGGTTGAAAAAGGTGTATTTTTCTGCCCTCTGCTGGAAACACACAGCAAAAATACAGCACTGTCTTACCTGCACAGTGCAACTCCACATACAAAAGACCAACTTCATCACGGACTTAGCAGTTAACATGTGGGTTGGATTTTGTTAAAGGTACCTAGTGAAAATAAACTTTTGTCCTATTTGTCCAATATTGACTTCACTTTACCATATAAATGCTGGAGTCTGATCTAATCCAACTTAAACTGGAGCAAATAAGTATCTCCATGGAAATCAAGGGAATGATACTATTACAGATCTAAATGAAAGCTGAATTATACCGTTAGAAATGCACCTAGTAAAAGATGGATTGCCACATTAACAGATAGAGACACTTTCCATATACTATATCTATGTCTGTGGAAATACAGTACTGACCCAAGTGGATGAAGTCTTAAATCACTGGAATTTTTAAATAAATAAATAAAATAAAAAAGGTTGCCAGAAAACTGATTATTACTCATCACAATATTATTTAGAATTTTCTACAAGCACTGTGTGTGTCTGAGCCCAAACAGCTTGTTCACAAGAGCTTGCCACATACACATTACAGGATCCTTAGGAATGACTGATCGATTTAAAGATGAAAATCACAAGACAGAGGGCTCAAGAAAAACAAATTCAGAAAGGAATTGATGATACTAATCAAAACCAGGGGTAGACAGGCCTATACCAGCTACCCCTAAGACAGTGAGGGAGCAAATGACCTGCCAAAACGCTAAGCGTCTCCAGCCTCCATAACCACATCTACCATTCTTCTGAAGTCATTCCTCCCATAATCAACATTATCAGAAAGGTGTTTTTTTCTTTAAGCATTTGCTTCTATTTTCTTGACTTCCATTAGTTGCTTTAGCTTTTCTTCTTTTTTCTTCTTTTTTTTTTTTCTTTTTTGAGGGAGGACTCATATGGGGATTCAAACATCTAAGTTAAACATGCATTTTTCCAGCAGTTCTGTAATAACTTACTGGTGATGGTAATCACAAGATCTTCTTTCAGTACCACTTCTTTTTTTAACCCAGATCCATCTGGGTTAAACCATCATCCTGACCCAGAATTCTTGCCAACATGTAGGAAAAAGCATGGTTAGTTAAAACTGACAGAAACAACCCACTAATTAGCATCCAGATTGTATTCTAAAAATCCCGCTGCTTCTTTTGCCTGCTCTGTATTTAGCTCATCTCCTCCTATAAGCTGATTGAGACCAGCCAAATCCCAAAGACCCAAAATGTTCTTCCAAAGACAACCTCTGGGATTACAAGCCATATACGCAGCACTGCTCTTTGTGCTTCACTATATATGTAGTACATTAATTGGTTTAATCCATATGTGGTTGTAGATCTTCAGCATTCAGATGGTATATATTATCATAATGAAAAATGCAAAAATACTCCACTGGCCATCATGCAGCACTTTTTCTGGGCTTGGTTTGGCTTCATCTAGTGAAGGACTCCATACTTTCTCATTCTTTCTTACTGATGGAAGATGACATTATATTCAAAATTAACATAACTGTCTCCTAATTTTATTGTTTTACATGACGCTTTGTTCTTGCTAGTCTTATATCTATAAAGGGGCAGGGGAGGTGGGGGGTGGTATTATTGTTTTCCTCAAAGAAACATTTCACCCCCTATGAAGGCTCTGACTGAATTGCATCCTATGGGCTTCGCTTTCATAACAAAACTTACACTAGAGAAACATGGGTTGGTAAAGCCATTTAAATAAAACATTAGCCTGTTCTCTTCTACCTTTCATACTGTTATTGTAAATTAATTTTTAATCAGTTCCTACCCCAGATACATTCCTCCCTTAAACATACCCTTATCATGTACTGTTAAAAGCATTTCTAAAAGGGCAATTTAAATGCAGTGCCAAAGCTGCTCCTTAGAAGCCTTCTAATTCACATTTATCTCTGGTATCAGCTTCAACCACATTGCTCTTCCTTTTTACAAGTGTCTAGATATGTATTCGAGCTGTGCTTTGGCTCTCAATCCATTTCTGCCTTATGGGCTTGCTGAAAGGGAATCTGTATTAAACAAGAGGCTTTCAAAGCTGGAAAGAGCATCTAGGAATCCATCTTCCACATATTTTAGAAACTTCCTCCTAACATTTTATTTACTTTAAAACATGCAAGTATAAAAAACCGTCAGCTAGCTATGCTGGCATGAAGTTTGGTCCTGTTCTGTACAACTGAAGCTTTCTGTTACAAAAAAAAAGGAGAGGATGAGGTCTATGATTCGTAATACATAAATAAAAATGACAAAATATATAGACAACACTGCTTAGCAATTGCCTTTTCATTGTAAACTCTCCTGTGTTTCTCATTTGCCAGACTTCAAGCATTTTGCCTTCATAGAATGATAGAATGGTTAGAGTTGGAAGGGACCTTAAAGATCATCAAGTTCCAACCCACACCTCCCACTAGAGCACGTTGCTCAAAGCCCCATCCAGCCTGGCCTTGAACACTTCCAGGCATGGCGCATCCACAACTTCTCTGGGCAACCTGTTCCAGGGTCTCACCACCCTCACAGGAAAGAATTTCTCCCTAATATTGAATCTAAATCTCCCCTCTTCCAATTTAAAACCATTACCCCTTGTCCTATCACTACACTTCCTGACAAAGAGTCCCTCTCTTCATTTACCACAGGGCTGTCTGCATCAGACATGAGGACAGGGCAGGGATGGAGGATGGAAGGGGGAGGGGGACAACAAGAAAAACAAACAAACAAACTCCAACCCACCTGTTTCCCACTATTTCAAATGTGTCACCTACACTAGAAAGTTCTAACATGTCTACTTTTGAAGTGTGTCCAACTGAGAAGTATATTTTTGTTACACTTATTCTCCCAGAATCTTATCCAATGCTAGTTCACTAAAAATTTAATTGACTTTGGGAGCTAATTTATCTGAGGAGTCTCTCCCACTGAGCGCATTCCAGCACTTCATACCAGGCAATGAAAACATAAATACATTAGTCTACAGACAAGGCTGCAACACCCGGGATGGGGTTTCCCAGGAGTCACTTGTCAAAGTCAAGGTTCTCCTGTGGTACAAGGGATACTCTGGGCTTCCTGACTTCTTGGAGTGTTTGGCTTTACAACTTTATCATCGCATCCAGGGAGCCTTTATTATGTAATTGCACAACACTTTTGATTCTGCAGGCTGTACAATGCACAAATCAGCAGCACACCTGCAGGTCTGTCTGTGCACATTGGTGCTGCAGACACACGTCAATTTCCCACAGAAGGAACACTGCACACAAATGACACCCTGCAGAACAGCTCTACGCCTTTGGGGAGTTTCTTTTCCCTTTCTGGTCTATAACAGTGTAAATGTAGTAACCATCAGGATGCAATGCAAACTCATCTTTTTCCCTGCAGCCAGCAGGATATGACTGATGGGTGAGGCTCCTCAGAAAACTTGGGGTCTAGTGGAGATTTTTTCCATTAGGACAATGCTGTGAATACTCGATAAGGCTGTTTATTATAGTATTACATTTCTAAGCTATTGCCAATTGACATTACAAAATTCAATGTCAATTTTTTGCCCTGACTTTAATAACAGTTGAACCCTTCTCGGTATTTAAACCTAGTAACATTTTAAAAAAAAACACTTGTTCATAACTGATCACTTTTCAATCAAGGCAAAATATGAGTAAATTGCAACAGGTGTCCAACCTATGACTTGACAATTTTGGACTAAAATGAGCATATGAGATTTACAGGCCAACTGTGTCCAGGAGGGGAAGGAAGGAGAAATTTCTTTTATGTAACAGTGACTGAAGCAGAAGTCATGCCCTTTCAATTCATAATCAGCTGATGAAAACTGAGGGCATGGCATACAACCAAGCATCATTAATCCCAGCCAGCTACTTATCTCGAGTGTATGCCCTGTACTTTAACCATTATTGCTGTTCTAAAAGGAAAATTAAATAAAACCCAGAGCGATACGCATTTTTGCAATGGCTTATACAGTTTCAGTTGACACAAGCCCTGTGCAGGATATTCTAGAGACTTAACATCTTACAGACAAAATTGTAGATGTTAGAGATGAAAAATATCTGCTGAGCCATCTGTTCTATTTCATTGCCAAGGCAAAACTGTTCCTACTGCATATTTATTTGACTTTTACACTAGTTTTAAGTACTCCGGCAATAGAGCTTCCACTATTTCTCTGGAGAGGTTGGACTCACTACAGAATACTTTCCACCGGCAAGATAGTTTTCCTGGTGTTCAGCTTAAACTTCCCCTTTTTCATTTCATTCTATGACCTTCATCCTCCTCTATTTGTGCATGTGCAAGTTTCCATGTTTCAGCACACAGAGAAGAGAAGCTGTACACATCAAGGACTGTTACAGTTTCCTATCACTACACTTCTTTTAAAGTTTAAAAAGTTTTAAAAGAGTAAAGAGTGCATATATAGAGGACATGGGAGAATATAGCATCTACCCTCCTCCTAGAGAATGTCAGGACAGTGAAGTCTTACGTTTCTCAGGTACAGGCTATAATTATTGCAGTGCTATCCAAAATTTCCAGTAGGAGAGGACGTGAACAGTTTCGGGACACCAACTGTTCCTCTCACCCATGCAAAAGCAGCAGCAGCAACTTGTTTTCTAGGCCAGAAGCTCTGCAAAGGCATGGTAGGAAACATACCTCCACTTCTTCACCATTTGTGGAGGGTGGAGCCAAAGAGGCTCCAGAGACAGAGAGATCTGGAGTCATCTGCCAAACTTGACTTAGCACAGACCAACACTGACCCAGTGTCACACCTTCCACCTGATGCTCAGACAGGTTCAGAATCACACAGCAAGCCCTGTCTGTGTGAAACTCTCAAACTAACGTTTTAGTGTATCTTTTTTGGGTTTGATTGTTACATGTCAATATTCCTTGAATCTGGAGTGCTGGTAGAAGGATACTCTGTATAGGATTTTGTACTGCTGTATATCTGCACTGACTACATTTTGCCCTCCTTAAAACTGATTAAAATCTGACGTCTTTAATGCTTTCCTTCGTTATTTGCCTTTAGCATCTTTCTCTACACATAGGTTGCTCTCCAATGTAAAAGACTCTTCTTCATTCTGTAACTAGGTTAACAACAAGAGGGTTTTTTCACTTAACCAGCCTCCTACACCCTTACTAATTTGGAGATTAGGTTAATCGAAGTTAATCAAAGTTAATGCAGTACAAAATTCAATGTCTGTTTTTTCCCCAATTTTAATAAGAGTAGAAACCTTCTCTGTAGTTAAATCTAAGTAACATTTAAAAACAACTTGTTCATAATTGATCAATTTTCTACATGGCTTAAGGTTGGGGGTTTTGTGCATTGGCTTTGGGTGTTTTTTCCGCAGCAAAGCTGGCAAATTTAATTTCAGACAACTTCACTACAAATTGCCCCTTTCACTATTTCTCGCTGTTTCCAACGGGAACATTACTTGTTTTCAAGGAAGACAGTGGCCCATAGCAATACTGAGAAATATCATTAAAAAAGGCATAAAGTTGATATATATATATTTTTAACAGTTTACTACTGCATCCAGGTCTCCATAAAAATCCTAGGAATCTGGGACAATTATTGTCTCCGAGGAGATCCCATAAGATTCAGCAGCACATTCTGGCTAATCTAGAAATAGTTTTGCAGTCAGAGCCCCAGATGTGATTTATAAAAACTGTTGTCTCAACTTTTCTATTGCCTTTACAAATAAAAATATGGCAACAGCATCCTCACTTCTGTGCGCATCTCCCTCCTTTCCTGACTAACTCAGAATAGTCAGAGTAACAGAAACGCTAAATAGTGCAAGTCCGAGAACAGCAGTCTGAAAGCTTCCCCTATAAACAATTATTTTTAATTTTTTTATGACCTAGCAACTATTTTAAATCCTCTCACTATACACATTTGGTTTTTGTTTCACACTGCTTGCTCTACCAAAACATCACACGGGACCAAGTAATTGCGCTACAGAATTCCTTGCACGAATAGTACTAGATTACACGTATCAGGAGAGGGAAAAGTTTCAAATCCCCACGTCCGACAATTAGTTTAGCAAGTACACGGCTGTGGAAGCGAGACAGCCGCGCCCACGGGCGGCCCTTGCGCAGCCGCTCCCGGCCCGGCAGCCGCAAGGTGGCTGTCGCGTCCCGCCGCAGGGAGCCCCGGCCCGGGAGCCTCCTCAGGCTGAACCGCCGCTGCTTCCTCACCTCCCCAGCACCTCGTTTAAAGGCGAAGAGAGATCGCCACTGCCTCTCTCGTATAGAGCCGGAGGCTGGAAAGGTGCGCTATGAAGTATCCTGAAGCGCTTCTGCTCCCGTATGAACTTCAGCATCTGACTGGTCCAAGCATGCAGTGGGTCCTCTGCCCTGGCTCTGAGGGGTCACTCTGACGGGCAACTAGAAATTAAGCTTTTTCTTTTCTCCCTGTCACTGCTGTCACGGTGAGAGTTTGTTTGAGACACTGTAAGATCTGCAAGTGATATTGACTTGGAAGTGAACTAATCACTAATCCAGTAATCACTTGTTAATTGCTTACACACTACCTAATCACAGACTCAATAATTAACTCTTCTTTGTGTCTGGCTGTATGAATTGGCCACTCTGCATCTAGACAGAACTCAGGAGGCATGGGAGGATAAACCAGAGATACAACAGAAATGGGACAAGGACCACTGACAACTGTTTCAGGCTCAGGGGAAAATGAATTATTGGGTCAGGACCATTTTCTGCTTTCCAGGATGGCAATGCATTTGCCATCTGTTTTCCCTCAAAATCAGTGCTGTAAGAATCCCCTTCCTGGCAGCTCTCTTCTGCCATACAAAGCAAGCAGTTTTTAATGGAAAATGAGAAGCAGAACAGCCTAGAAGAAGTAGAGGGGGGGTGGTGAAGGTGGCAGGAAGCAGGAAGATCCTGAAGCCTTGGGGTTTTCCAGGGCTGTCACTACTGCCGAATCCTGGAAGAGCCCTTTCCCTAACCTGTTTGCTGTGGGGACACTGAGGTATCAGGGAGGCTATAACAAAGATGAGGGTAGCTGAAATGACTGCACTGGGCTGGCAGAGAGCATGCATCCATAGGAAAACACATTCCACTGCCCTCATCAGAGAGGAATGCGGTTTTAAATTAGATTTTGTGGCATAAAAGAATGAGGACAGGAAAAGCTCCTGCTTGCTAAATTGCCATAAGCTGAGCTGATTGAACAAATATTTTGCAATCTTTCTACAGGTGACAGGCTGCAAGCAAAGTACCAAACGAGAGACAATTCACTTCTAGTAGCATAGAACTTCCTAGGTTTTCACTAGCGAGTACCAAGAAGGACCAGAAAACCCTTTAACAGGGCATCTGTACGCAAATCCAAATGCAGTCATGAACTGCTTTTATTAGAAAACTGTTCCCATTGAGTAACCAGTATTTCTCATGTGTCTGAACTGACACTCTTAACAGTTTTTAATAAGCTGATGAAAAAGCCTGCAAGATCTGGAACAATCCTGTATACTCTCATGACTTACTTGTTAAAAGGGGTCATGCTCTTGTGGTCTAACCCCAGCTGGCAGCTAGGACTGTGCAGCCTCTCACTCACTCACCCCAGTTTGGACGGGGGAGAGAATCAGAAGAATGAAAGTGAGAAAAAAAACCTCATGGGTTGAGGTAAAGACAGTTTAAGAGGCAGAGTAAAATCTGTGCAAGCAAAGCATAACAAGAAATTAATTCACTGCTTCCCATCGGCAGAAAATTGTTCAGCCACCTCCAGGAAAGCAGGGATCCATCACACATACTACCCACTTGGCAACACAAACACCGTAACTCCAAACCTTCCCCTCTTCTTCATCTTCCCCCAGTATTATATACTGAGCATGACATCACATGGTCTGGAAAATCCCTTTGGTTAGCTGCGGTCAGCTGTGTCCCCTTCCAACTTCTTGTGCCCCTCAGGCTGCTTGCTGGCAGGGTGGTAGGAGGAACAGAAAAGGCCTTGAGAGCTTAGCAATAACCAAAACCACCTGTGCACTATCAAAAGTATTTCTTATCCCAAATCCAAAACAGAGCACTATACCAGCTGTTAATAAAAAAGTTAACTCTATCCCAACTGAAACCACAACACATACTTATTAATTTTTAAACACAGTTCTAAAATCAGTAATGTACTGTTGTTACAAAGACATGTGGTGTGCACAATAGTATCTGTTCAAAGCTGCAAGAACTTTTAGTTTGTCCTTAAAATGTTTATATGCATGCTCATATACAAATATTATCCAATTAAAGAGAGTTCAGATGGAAAAAATAAAAATCACTGGAGGTCTAGGAAAAAATGTCTTTGAGGAATGAATACATTAATTGGGATCAGTTAGTTTAAAGACTGAGAGAATGAGGTGGCAGCCTGCCAGATTTTAAATACGTAAAAATTTTCCACAAGCGCAAATGGACGCTGCAAGCAGAATAGATGGAATATGAAGTGATGGACAGAAATTGCAAAAAGAGAATTTTAGGAATTTTAGTAGTACAGATAGCAAAGTACTGGGACAAATGGCCTGAAGAACTTGCACGTCTTTATGCACAAAGATCTTTAAAAACAATTTAAAATGTTCCTAGGATGACCTTCCATACTCATTATGATTGAAGGTACAGAAAAGTATTCAATGACTTTTCTGTCATCTTTCGTGTAACGTTATTTTATCCAACCATGCCACAACCCCACGGGAACACTCACTGCTCATGGACTTTTGCCAGTTCTCCTTCCACGCCTGGCAGAATCAAGAACAGCAGAGGCAGGTTCCAAAAAAAGTGAAAGAAAAGTAGAATCCAAAATCCAGAAATTACCTATGTTTAAGAATGAGCAAAACCTCAACAGACTCAGAAGTGGTTCATCTTGCCCAAAATTTGAATTTCAAACAAAGACGTCAGCATGTTCTTGGAGATTAAAGACAACTAAAATGTATTTAAGTGGATATTCCCATCATTTGCATGATGTGTGAAGGCTTGAGACAGAAAAAAACATCTGGCACAGACAGAGGGTACGAACCCACAAGAAAACCTTCAACTTCACCTCCTAAACTGCTATTAGGTTAGGCATTTAATCTCCTACAAGGTGTGAGTTGTGAGCATCCTGAACTCACCTTTTTTCCCTTTTTTTTTTTTTTTCCCCCAAGTACAGGGAAGGAACAGCACATCATAGCACTCATCACCTAGACCTCATGAGAAACCATGATTTCTTATATAAAACACAGTAATTTATCTATTAAAAAAACTATCCTGTAATTCTGCAGAGAAGTGCACTCCAGTTGTGGGAAGTTTACCTCATCCTGTCCTGGCCAAGCAGCACTCTCTTCTGATCTCCTGTAACCTTCAACTCCCCAACAGCCCCCTGAGCCCCCTACTCCCCCCTTTCTTCTGGTTATGATTTTGTGCAAGTTAACTGAGTTAGCAGAGACTGAGTTAGCTCAGGAGTTCATTGTTAAGTACTAGCATTTTCAGAGAAAGAAGCATCCTGTTTGCAGTGCATGTTCTGTACCATAAATGGGCGCAGACGTTATTTCACAAAGTACCTTTATGACTATGACATGAATTTCATTTCTTAGAGAGAAATAAACACTCGCACAACTGCCACTCACTAGTTTTGCACTAGTCTGGATTCTCAAGAATGAGTGAAAAAAACAGTTTCTTTTCTGCTGATGCAGACTTTCTGGGTTTGCTCAAATAAACATTCAACCATGCCTAGCAGGGTGGGGCTGAAGTTTGGTTTTTTTAAACATCTCATATTGTCATTCTGAAACTTACAGGCGTGATACTCTTTGCAGGATTTCCCTTTCATTCTGGGAGTAACAACTGAGCCAGCATGCAAGGGGCAGCACAGAAAAATTAAGAAATGCAACAATCATTCATTTTTCATCACAGTCCCAACACCACTCCCGTGCAAACCGGTGGTAAATTTTCATTGACAGCAAGAGATGAAAATCTGACCCAGAGCCAGCCTCAATAGCTTAGGCCGTGACCATTGAGAGAGCCAGATGCAGGTCTGGTGTAAGCGGGCTGAAGTTTTAACAACTTTGATAGAACTTCCACCACCTTTTGCCAGGAACAAATTTGATCTGAGTGTAGAATCCATATTAAATGAGTATCTTGCAGTCTCCTTTCTGCTTTATGATGCTTTCCATTCATAGTCCCATTGCTAATTAAGTGTTGTATAATAACAAAGACTAAGCAAACTGCCTCTTAGAAACCAATCAACAGGACCCAGAGACAGACCACTGAACAAGGAGTAATGATGCTTGACCCGCTTAATAGTGAAAACAACAAAAGAAAAAGCTTAAGAAATGCAAGACAAAAAGAATGAGTTTTCATCCTTTTCCAGAGAAGACAAGTAAACAGTGTAATTTCAGCTTCCCCAGCACTTTACATATAAAAGGTCTCTTTTGAAATACAGACAGCAACCACAAACGGAACTGTAGTAATGTCTCTGCAATCAAAACAGTTCTGGGTACATCTGCATGCCTGGGGGCAGATAAATTAGAATATCTAGAGCTGGCAGGATGCAAGATAGATCAAGTCCAGACACCCACTAGCACTGCTGAAACTAGTAAGCCGCACAAAATATGGTACATTATCTTAGGCTGCCTCGTGGTTACCCAACTATACAGCTTTCAGGCTCAGATGACCAGGTCAAAGCACAGAAGAGATGTGTCTGCACTTGACATACCTTCCATGTGAAAGGTAAATTAAAATCAAACACAAACGTCCAGAAACATGTAGCTACAATGGAAACAAGAAGGGCAGCCTGTTCTTCTGGTCTCCTTTTGCTTTTCATCTCACTTACTCCTACAAACTTCACCTTTGCAAACTCTAATAAATTCACAGGATACTGTGGCAGCATTTTAAAGATTGCTAGGATCAAGGCAGTCACAAGTCCAAGCCTTTTTCCTAAATCACTCTCCAGGTCACGCTCATTTAACTCAAATGCAAATGCACACACAGCCGTTCAGAACAAAAAGTCAAAGGCAAATGACTGACAGTGTTTACATTCTCCTCTCATGTATCATCAGCGGCAGAAACTGCTGTAGCTCAACCACAACTAGTCAAACAGGCCAGACCCTTCTTTGTAATGGACACAGCAGTAACACACAACCTGTGTGAATGTGACTGAACCCCTGAGTATCATTCTGACAACATGGGAAATCTGGTCATTGACCCCTTATGAATTATGTTCGTGCCCATCTCTGTTAGACCAAAAAAATTTATTTAAATCGCAGGCCTTGTCTAAGTCCTCCAGTACCTCCACCTTCACCAAAAATTCCACGTCTAACAGCAGGACTAACAGCAGAATGTTACCCACCTTTAAGGGCTGTCAGTTAAAATAGCGGATTCCCAGGCCAGCATACCATCTGCCAAATAGGGTCACAGTCACAGACCAAAGCCAGCTCAGCAGCCAGTTACCCTAGGAGAGAATTGAGCAGACACCTAAAACATGTTTGTTTCTGCAATCATGTAAGGAGTTCATATCTTGACATCCTTTCCACTACTACTGCATAACAAATTGTAGGGATTACAGTGTTACCCAAGTCTGCAGGGTTTGCAAGCTTTTTAAATTCAAGGCAAAGTACGTATCTGACATGGAATGTCATATGATTCATTCGATATTTCATCAAAACTCTAAACATGTTGAAGCCATCATTATACTACCTGCAAAACCCAGGCAGATATGGAACTGCTTGATGCATCCAGGCAATGCTCCTAAGTGGCATGCTTTCTTCAGCTCCCTGTCTCTGAACAGGTCTCATTCATATGATTGTATCAGAGAAAATCCTACTTCTGATTTGTGGGAACTCCTCCACTTTCAGTTTCATAAAATTATTGCCAGATTATGATCACAAGGAGGAAACTCAGTTAAGGCATTGCAGTTGATTGGGGGGCAGGGGGGGAGAAATTACACTGGTGGTTAGACTGCCATTATTTTGTGGTTAATATTATTTCTTTTCTGACTCATTGTACTATAACAATGACATTCATTTAGAAAGGAAGGAGAAGTTTTATTAGGTTGATTTCCCATACCAGAAAGAGAGTAGAGGCCACACATGACACGTATCAAAATACCTTTAAAGACAGCTAAAAATGCTTTGCTATTTGCTCCATTTTGCTCTGAAGACAAGTGTGGTTCAGAGCCATCCTAAACTCATTTTGTGCATGGGCACAAAGAAGAAGACAAGCATGACCTCTAGCAGTACTTATGCTTTCTCCAGTGTACCTGAGTGGATTTGTTTGTTGCCAGTCCCTTCTATCTCTGCAAACAAATGCTTTGATTAAATGAACAAGTCCCAAGGAAACTTCTTCAGAAAGAAAGACCAAAAGTCTAGCTATTTTATCAACAAAGTATCTGCATAAATGTATTCAAGATCCACAGAGGCTAGTGTGAAGGCTGCTTGATAACTTGTGTGAGAAAGCTGGGTCTTCTGCCTGAGTAACCATTAATTCATATCACAATTCCCAAGGTGTCAAGCTGGGGTGGTACCAGCCTGTTCTGTGCTTTGTGTCTTTAATACTTGTTCTGAAAGGCAGCACACAGGTGGATCATAGACAATACTCAGGTAAGTTTGAAGGACTGCAGTAAAGGCAGGACTGAAACACGCACTTATTCTATGACCTATGCCACAGCTTTTGCACTTGTGCTCAGTGGATTTTGCAATTAAACTCCAGCTACCAAGACTTTGTTAGTTTGAGCTTTAATTTCACACTGCATGATCTGCTCTCACCACACCTCAGCAGGGCAAGTATTTTCCAGCCACACATGCTTACAGGATCACACAAACACACCACAGCTGCTGCAGGCCTGCCCCGTTCCCACACTAACACCACAGCCCCCCGTACTGTGAGAGGAGACAGTGAGGTAGACCCAAGGTCCTCCTTCCTCCTGGACATAACACCCAAGGGATGCTGCCCTACCTCACCCTGCCTGCTCCCTGTCCTTCCCACCTCAGGGGCCAGGCTTCCCGGCTGACTGACCTGCACCTCGGGGGGAGGCCGAGAGAAGCTGCCGGCTGGATCGGGAGGTGTCCGGGGACCGGAGGAGAGGACGTGGGGCCTGGGCTGCCGCCTGAGGAGCAGCGGAGCGGGTCGGGCGGGCAGGGGGCTGTGACTGGGGCGCGCCGGTCCCCTCACCCCCCGTCGGTTTTCTCACGGCGCTTTGAAGGCCGTGAGCGTTTTGCGGTGGGCGATTTGGTGCAACAGTGAAATTACCAGCGGTAAACAGCAGCGTTTAAAGTGCTTCCCCACAAAAGTTCTGGCTCCGTGAAGGCCTGGCCTNCGTTTGGGTTTCGGAGTTTGTTGGGGGGGGGCGTTGTCGCTCTCCCCCCACGGGTCTGCCGGCCCTGCGGGACCCCGCCGCACCGCTCGCCCGGCCCCGGCAGCGAGCCCAGCTAGCAGCCGGCGGGAGGGAAGCGGAGGGGAAAGGGAAATGGGGCAGGAAGAGCCGAG
>VXBW01003964.1:159861-170472 GCA_013400375.1 Thinocorus orbignyianus | reverse complement strand
AGTTCAGGCTTAACACCCAGTAAACCAGCATTTCGAGCTTTTCCGAGAAGCTGGTTTAACCTTTCAAGAGCCGCCAAGGCCGTCGGGGGCCGGCCCGGCGGTCGGCAGCACCGGCACCCCCCGCCCCTGCTTCGTGCTTCAGGACCCTTTGAACTCTCCTTCCCGTTACAGCAGGGGCTTCTGATCCATTTGCTCACTGCCAGAATAAAAAGGCTTTTTCGTTTGGGTTTTTCAAAATCAAGCGTTTGGGTTTCGGAGTTTGTTGGGGGGGGGCGTTGTCGCTCTCCCCCCACGGGTCTGCCGGCCCTGCGGGACCCCGCCGCACCGCTCGCCCGGCCCCGGCAGCGAGCCCAGCTAGCAGCCGGCGGGAGGGAAGCGGAGGGGAAAGGGAAATGGGGCAGGAAGAGCCGAGCCGGGAAAGCGGGGGTAGGGGGCGCAGGAACAGCACAGAGGAAGGGGGCCAGGGGCGAGCGGAGCGGGAGCCTCCCCCCTTCAGTGGCCTCGAAAAAGACCTGCGGAGGAGGAGACGGGGGTTTTCGCCTCAGAATAAGCGACTCGGAGCCGGTCCTAATCTTTCGGAGGGCGGCCGATGCCCGAAGGTGGGGGGGGGGCGAGCGAGGGGCGCCCAGAGCCGCGATCTGTCCGGCCACCACCGTGGCGTTGCGGGGAGGAGAGGCGAGGGCGGGGGGTACCGTAGGAAGGACCCCGTCTTCAAAAGCAGGAGTCGTGTTGCTTATTAAAAAACAACAAAAAACAAACAATCCAACAGATATTCACCCCCGCCCCCCAGATTTAATTATATTCTGAAATGCTAAGGTACTTTGAATCTTCCAGCACCAAAATTCAGGTGAATCTTAATCTGAAATATCTTGCGTGTTCTAACGTGTTCTGCTTTCTACAGGCAGAGCCTGCTTTAAAAAGTTTTCTTTCTGTACGGCCCAGCACACTTCCATAGCGTGGCTGCTAGGCTGAGTATTGTGTTGCCCCATTCTGGGCGCTCGGGTTGGAAAAGGCTTTGCTCACTGAGCCTTTTATGTTCGTTCATCCTATTAAAGCGCCTGGCTTTGTTGTCCTCTGAACCCTCTGTAAGGCCTCTGCATTTTTCAGCAAGTTTAGTGAAAAGCAAAACTTCACTCTGTGTCATTAAAGAGTTCTGTCTAGAGCCGCTTCCACTGGCAAACCGTTTCAAGTTAAAAGGTTCAGAATTCCTTCACTGTCTACCACTATCCTACAGACAAGTTCCTCTCCCTCACACCTCCAGTATTTATTAGAAAAACAGCATACGACCACTTTTGCATGGGAAACGGACAGCATGAGATGAAAGTTAATCTCAAAGATTTCCTTGAGCAACATTTGCAATATGACGTAGAAAAACAGTAAGAGAGCTGATAAGATGCACAATGTATTGAATTTCTAAGAGCAGGAAGAAAAGCAAAAAGGTTGTTAGCACTTTTTGGAACAGAGTTGTAGACTGCTTTGGAGTAATGCCTATGTGCCAACATGAAGGATTTGTTCAAAAGGTGCATTGATTAAAGAACCCAGATCAGAGAGAGAAACTACACACCAGCTGCAAGCAATTTCTTATCTTGCGCCTAAACCAGTAGAAGTGGGAGTTGTGATGAAAATAAAAAACATCTAAAAGTGCCTGGTGTTTGGGAAACGGCTCACATGTATTCTTTGTGCAACAGCCATCTGAATGGTCACCAGATTAGAAGAAATCGTTAAACCATAGTTGTGTCTCCTGTGAAAGCAAGAAAGATAATAATGCAGACTTTGGCAAGTCGTTTTTCAAAAACAGCACCTCTTCAGAATGTGCTTTTAGCCAATATCTCAGTCCTTCTTCCAACCATGAGAAGAGAATTGCATATGTTACTGTAATTTTTATTTTTTTTTCTCCCACTTTACAGAAACTATGATACAGCAGCATCCAGTTCCTGAAGGCACAGGAAAATGTTGCAAGTAGCTGGGCTATTGATGACCTGGCAGACCATCCTCTGTATTCCAAATGCCCCAGATACTAGCTCTTTAAAGATTACCACAAAATTAAAAATATTCATTTGTAAGCATCCTTGTGTAGATATTATATGTATATATTTGTGTGAAGGTGAGAATTCATGAGACTTTGCCCAGAGTTGCTCAGGAGAGAACTGCAGATCTCTACGAATAGAGTCCACAGGTGAAAATCTTCAGCTTTGTGTTTGTATTACCACAGAGGATTCCTTTGCTTCATTTTAAGCAGAAAATACCAGATTGTAATTCAACCTACCCACCCCCACCACAATCCCAAATTGTCCCTGAAGCCTATTCTCCTGTACACTGAATCAAACCTTTTCATCTGTACCCTCTCAATCACAGTAGTGTGCTAAATCCACTTTTCACATCGTGAAATTGTTATTGCACTTTCTCTGTAACCATATAAATTTTCTTTCTATTGCTTATAGCAATGCACGTTCCCATCTTCCCATTCGCATGCTCTAGTGGCCAAGATTGTTGGTTTGGGTGATNACTCAGAGGTCCCTTCCAACCATGAAAATTCTGTGATTATACAACTGTAGGTGTTTGATATGGGCAAGAATTTGTCTGAGACAGTATTCCAGCAATTTATACTAATATCCTGCTAAGTAAACAAGTCTTGGCTTATGTCAAGCATATCTGTGCTTAAGAGCAAAACTACCTTTAGCAGACGGTTCAGGTCAGCCCCAGAAAGTGTCAGCTGTCAGCTATGGTTCAAACCACAGATTTTTCCAAGGTAGCGATACTGCTTTCAACAATGATTTCACAAAACCTAGCGGATAATTTTAACCTGGTATTTATTCAGTGATTTCCCACTAGCTTGCATGTTCCAAATGTTCATTAGTTATCAAAAAATATACAGTCTGTATCTTGAGCCCACTTTTAGCTAAGAAGAGTGATTCAGAATAAACACTGCAAATGCTACATACACATGTTAATATTTAATGTGGCTTTGGTCACATACATTTCCGATGAGACATTTTGATGTGTAGTTATTGTAACATGTATTTAAAAGTGGATCTTCTCCAAGCAATAATTCACATAAGCTCAAGCTAAATATTAGCCTTTGTATCAGGTTTCCATTATGCAGCTACTAAACCAGGCTTGGTGGAAGGTTCACAGAGAGTTGACAGAGCTTTGTCCGCTCTGCTCTATGAGGTCTTTTCCATGCCGGAGCATTCCTGGGTGTGGCTGATGGGATTTCCTGCCTTTTTGTCCCATGAAGGTAGCACAGAGGGTCCGAGTGCAAGGAAATGGTTCCCGTTTCACTCCCCTTTAAGATTTTTTGGTAGGGTAAGAGATCTGGCCACGCAGAGCATTGCTTGGGGAGGGTGGTGATGGTGGGTGTTTGGAAACTGCTGGTTTGATACATCTCAGGATTTGTGGGTGAGCAGGGAGGACACAAGGAATGTGTCACTCTGTTGCCACAGGGGAGAGGGTCCTTAATATCGTAATTCTCCTCAGTGGATCACGTAAGTTAGATGCTTGAGTTTCAGATCTCTCTAGGCACTTATTATTTCAGCAGAAACTTCTACCGGAACAAGTTACCTGTACCATATGTTCTTATATCTATCTCCTGTCTGCAGAGTGAATTTGATTACTGTTAATTATCATAGAAAATCCTGTGCATAGGAGAAAGGAGATTTCTTGACCTTATGCGATTCTTGCAGACAGTGTAAAAAGAAATAAAATAAATTATATGATAGCAAAATAAACAAACTCTTTCCATCTGTAAATACGAAAATGGGATTAGAAAGGTTTGTGAAAGCAGATTATAGGAACTGAATGTAGATGGATTTTGTTTCTTAGATCCTTGAAGGTTCGTTTGTAATTGTATTCATTTTGTTTTCCAAGAAAATCAGTACGGGGAATTACTGAAATACAGTAGATGGTTTCCTGGGGAATTTCAGAACCCCATAAATGACAAACCCTGTCCTTGGGGAATTTCCAGCATTTCAGAGCTGAGCCCTAGTCTACATATCCACATTTTTGGATGCTTTGTCAATGTGACCCTTTTTACAACATCTGATAATGCCTTAGCCCGTACAAAACGCAGTCAGTATTGAGACCTTCCAGGCCAAATTAGGAATTAGGAAATGTCACAGTGGGGCAATCCCTGTATTTATTAATGGATAGAGTAAGAAAAGGATGGATAACAGCATTTTTTTTTCTCATTTTTTTTTCTCATTTTCTAATTCTCTGTTTTTGTGTCCTCTAGTTTGAGTCTTGGCTGCCTGCATTGTACAGCAAGCCCAAGGTTTATTTCTGCTGAGCTGTCTGCAGGGCATTCCAGCTGCTCTGCACCCTCTCTGTTGCCCCGTACACCCCCTCTACATGCATCTCTCACAGGCATACCTACCCAGGGAGTTGCCAGGGGAGCAACAGATAGATTTAATTATCATTTTCCATCCCTCTTCTATTCCTTACAGTGGAAGAACAGCTAGAAAAAAAGAATATAAATCAAAGGGCCAGGCCACTCCGGGTAATTCAAGCTGTTTTATTTTATGTAGACATTTGGTATAATGCACCTTTTAAATTCCCTGTTCGTTTTCTCCACCTGTTTGTCACACGGCCAACAACAGGAGAAAGCTGCAGACCCTTTCAGTGCATATGGAAGGCAGCCCACTGCCTAGAAAGGGGTCTTCCTACAGTCCAGACTTCCAAACTGTGCACTACGCATCTGGCCTAACCTACTGGTGTATGGTGATACACATTCCTGGCCAAGGAGCTGCAGAGTTCCCTTGTGGAAAGCGCGAAAATCTTCCCCCCCCTCCCCCTTCATCAGTAACCCTTACTTTTATTATTGTTGTTATTCTTTTATTACAGTTATTGTTCCCTGTCTGCATCTTGTCTACCAGCATAGATGTGGCCTGTCTATGGAGGAAACAGATTTCAGTCATCATGATCAAGAGCATAGGAAATGCTTCCCATGGCCCAGTGCCACACTCTGATGTTTGCATTTCTTTTACTGCGTGAATTACGTAGGGCTTTGAGTTCCCTACCAAAACTGGGCTCCCATCACACAGTGACCTCCATAGGGGAAACAGTCATTTTCCGCAAATGCCCGCAGTGCAATTAGAGGAGACAGATAAGCGAGGGATACAGAAACAAAGGCACAGGGAAGGGAAGTGACTCACCTGTGGGCTATCAGCTACGAATAGAGAAAGGCTGGTGGTAGTCCCCAGTGACACAGCCATACTGGGACATAGAACCATAGAATGGTTAGAGTTGGAAGGGACATTAAAGGTCATCAAGTTCCAACCCCCCTGCCATAGGCAGGGACACCTCTCCCTAGAGCAGGTTGCTCAAAGCCCCATCCAGCCTGGCCTTAAACACTTCCAGGGATGGGGCATCAACAACTTCCCTGGGCAACCTGTTCCAGTGCCTCACCACCCTCACAGTCAAGAATTTCTCCCTAATATCTAATCTAAATCTCCTCTGTTCCAATTTAAAACCATTACCCCTTGTCCTATCAATGGCTTGTTCCCTGTCACAGGATCTCAGACTCATGTGGGACAAACAACCTCAGTGCCTGTAAGGCTTCAGGAGGGGAAGAGCCCTCATCCTTTGGATAGAAACACCCCTACAAATTCAGACGTCCACACGCATTGCTTTTATTGACTCACTGGTAGCACGTTGACCTAACTTGGACTGTCACTGTTTATATGCTTTTGGTGCTCTGCACAGACGTGACTTTATCCCTGGGACAAAGCAGCGCTTCCCCTCATGACTGTCAGCAGCCAGCGTAAACTGCCCCTGCCCAAATGAAGGCCCGAGCCAAGAGAGACTTTATCTTGTGCACAAATACAGATTTGACATTTTTTCCAGCCCTGCTCAGGTCACTAATTAAAAGCCTAGGAAGTGAGCACACATGAAATCATTCCTTCCATACAGGCAGACAGATGGAGAGAAATTCCAGCCTGTTTCCACTCTTTTGTCTTCAGGGCATTTTTGGAATTTCCTTCAGGAAGTGAGGTTATGACCCAGAGCCTTCCTCGGTGAGCAGGCTCTTGTTTCCCACAGTAAACCTCGCACAGCGATGTCATACAGTACGAGAAGGTGAGGTTTATCTTCACACTCCAACTGCATCCTGTATGAGCTCCATGGAACTTAAAAGTAATACCGAGAGGGAACGGCCGCAAGAGAGGAAATGGAAGTCTCAGCTACACTGCCGCAGTCTTCGCTGGTGGATTCAACGGAGCTGCAGCTGTTACACAGCTGAGGTCACCATTCTATGTTTCATAAACTTCTTCCTTGATGTTTGCAATAAGCTAAGAATTAAACTTACAAATTATAGTAGTGATATAAGTGAGTTACTCACTGTACTCTGGGCAGTCATGGCGAAATTGGCAGGCATCTGTTTTTACTTCTGTTGGTGCTTCATTAGCTGCTGGAGAAAAATCACTACTGTAGTTTCTTCTAATAGCATTTCATCGATACTGCGTTTGCTGATGAAAAATTATATTCTAGCATTCATTTTGTATTTTACATAATCCTGTAAGTGGCACTATGCACATCTTATGGCCATGAAGAACTGGCAGCATGTACTGAAGTCACAGAATTCTTTCACTGATTTCTGTCAACAAGATACCACGCCTGGCATAAACCCCCCACAATAGCACAAAATCAGTAATCTGATAACAGAATCTTTAAAAAAAAATCAGTTTATTAATGTTTAGAAGTCAATAAAGCTATGTGCAAATTGAACAATAAAAGTCAGAAACATTTTAAATACTATTTTTTAAACCAGAAAAAAAAATTCAGTTTAATTGCACTGGAAATTTTACTACAAAGGCAATAAATTTTCTTTACAAAACACCACTTCTAGGAATTGCCAATAACTGTAAATCAGTCAATTGCTCTCAGCTATCCCAGATATACCACTTTTGTTATAGTAATATTCTAGGTGCATGAAGACTCCTGCATCTTATTAACTTATTTACATTGTACACATTCAACCCCATTAGCACAGGTTAGAAAAATAGAGGAGTAAAAATGATGCTGTAAAACAAATACATTCAATTTAATGACAGATACTTCTTCCATGAACTGATAAAATACAGACATCTTTGCTGAAATTATAGACATTAATAAAATGTGCCAAAATATATTGCATCTTGTTATGGAAGTGCATTTATCTACAGTCATTTCACTTCAACTTTCCTTTTGTTTTTCTGAAACTCAAGATACTATTTTCAGATTTTCCAGCTGACCTTTGGAAAGACTCTGAACCTAACACTGAAATGCCCCTTCAGTTTTCTCACTCTTCTTACTTAGGGAAAAACCCCTGCTACTGTCAGTAGTATCTTATACTAAAAGATTTACCTTCAGTCATCTTAAAGAGAAACGACTTTTAGTTCTACCTTGCATTTGTCATGATAATGCAGTTTATTTAATGCTATAGAATAACAAGGCAATCGACTTATGTGGCCAAATGCTGCTCTGAGCTACTCCATCTGACGCAGCCAATGGAATAGTACAGGTGAAAGGGCAGAGTCTGGCTCATGGTCTTCAAATGTAATATGGACCAGCAGAAAAATTCACAGCTACGGTCTTGCTAAATAAAACCCCAACAACTTTGGACTCTGCAAATAAAACCTTATGATTTAACTAAAATTTCTGGAAAGCAATGTCAAATTATGGTTGTGCATGGTCTATTATATTTGTGTGATGTCTTTCCTTGTTATGTGCTAAACAAACGCTTCTGACCTATTATACCAGAGCCACCACTAAACTCAATACAGAAAGATCTTTGTGTCAGTGGTTTGCTGCAAGTAAAGGAGAAATAANAAAAAAAAGATTCATTCTCCCTCCCCCTCCTTCCCCTCTCTCTTTCTCTCACACACCAGGCATCATTTCACCAAGGCATCAGTCTTTCAGAGTTACTAAGGAGATTTCAGGATATGAATGTGCCTGACAATCCTGAGCTGCCTCAGTGCAAAGACAAAACATGCTCCAGGGAAAAAGATTTTCAAGCCAGAACAGTCTGTCCCATTTCTTGAACTCCAGCCTTGCAAGTGCACCGTTTGCCTCGTTAGAACTAATGCTACTTGCTCACTTAGCCCAATGCTGCCGCCGTGAGCCGCAGGGCGTCTCAGCTCCTCAATTTCAGAGGAAGACTCTGAAATACACCCCCATGGTTATTCCTAAGAAGATGAGGTAACATTGCCTGAAGACATGATGGTTTCAGGATGGTCGCCTTCTTCCTTCTGTGGGTGGGAGGAGTTGTCAGACTTACTCCGGCTGAACTCCATCCCTCCAATGATTGGCCTCTTGAATTTGGTCCCAGAATCTGCTGGGGGACACTTGCAGCAGCATAGAATCTTGATGAAAGCCCTCCGCATCTCTTTGTTTGTCAAGGTGTAGATGATAGGGTTTGTGGCTGAATTGAGCACGGCCAGTACTAAGAAATACTCTGCTTTAAAGAGGATCGGGCAGGTCTTCACTTTACACCCCACATCCAGTAAAAGCAGGATGAACAAGGGAGCCCAGCAGGCAATGAAGGCACTCAGGACTATGATCACTGTCTTGAGCAAGGCTAGTGACTTTTCTGAGCTCCTAGTAGCTTTGGTAATGTTTTTCCGAAATGTCAGCCTGCGGCTTCTAGTCCTCACCATGGAGTAGATCCTGCAATAGAGGACGACAATAGATAGCAAAAGGCCAGTGAAAACGGTGGTGCAAAAGAGAATATAATGCTTGTGGTAGAGAGGCAGCACAGTGGAACAGTTGGACAAGAGGCTGATACAGTTCCAGCCCATGATTGGGAGTCCCCCGAGTATGACGGAGATGACCCAGCAAGCACTGATCAGCAAGAAGGAGCGGAAGCTGTTGCTGCCATTGTGGAGTTTCATCTTCAACATGGTGATGTATCTCTCAATTGCAATGGCCAACAAACTGAACACAGAAGCCGACAAGGCAACAAACATGCTGCCTTCTCTTACAAACCACTGGGAGGGGGTGAGGCTATAGGTTTTGTGTCCAGATAGTAGGAGGTTGGCAGTGTAAGCCACACCAGCCAGCAAGTCTGAAAGAGCCAAGTTCCCAATGAAATAGTACATGGGTCTGTGAAACTTCTTGGTTTTCCAGATGGTGAGCAAGACAAAAATGTTCTCCAAGATTATAAAGCAGCAAATGATGATAAAAACCACCGATGTCACTTTTATTCCACTGTCTGCATTCTCATTTAGCTTTCCTGTGTAATTATAATGCTCTTTGATGACATAGTTGACATCAGTGTTGGCAAGGTTGCTGACGACCTTCAGCGGGGCGGTGGTGCCGGAGCTCATGGTGCCCGCCTGGGTGCCACTTCCCCAGCGGCCACCGGACGGTGACACCGAGCACAAACCCGGTGGCTGCCCCGCAGCCGCTTGTCCCCGCAGCCTGCCCGGCACTGCTGCACAGCCTCAGAAACCGCAGCCCTGAGAACAAGGAGGCACAAAGCCCAGAGTTAAAAGAAGGCAGGCAAACAAACGTAACAAATGATAAACGGTTTGACATAATTCTGCTAGTCTGATTGTACATCGGGGTCACAAATCTAATCACATACGGGAATCACTTTCATTCAGCTGTTAAAATACATTTAAAAGATGGTGAGGTGTATTCAATAGGTAAATCTATTAGCTCATTAAGACAAAAAGAGTTCTGTCACGCAGAGATGAACAAGTAAATTGGAGTCGGCAAGGACTGCATCACCGGCCTTTTCAGTGTGAAAGATCTCAAAGCTCCCCAGCATTAAGTTCTACTGGATCTTTTTCTTCAGTAGGAAACAACTTGTAATACAACAGCAGAGATTTAGAAAGGGAAAGGGCTTGATTTAACTCCAAATGCACGAAAGCCTGCACAGAAATGACCTGGCAGGAGACCTGTCTTCTCACCCATTACTAGAGTCAGAATACATTTTGGCAGGGGGCAATTATGCAATTTACTGATGCCATCTCAAACGATGATGTATATATAAGCAAGAGATCATCCCAAGGCTGTAAACAGGAAAGGGGTGCCCTTGCTAAATAAAAGTAGGAATGTGCTTTACAAAACCTGAAGCAGTAAAAAGTTCAGAAAAGTTAAGAAAAGTATGTAAATGAGCAAGGTAACAGGTCCATTCCGTGGGTCTGAAACAAACAATGACAAAAAAATACCTTATGTTTCAATAATTAGCATTACAGGCTTTTGAATCAGGAATGCAGATTATGAGGGAAAGCTCTTTACATGTAAACATTTTCTAGTGGGCATTTAAAGAGAATTAAAGTTGTGAAACCACGCCAGGAAGAAAGAACAGGCAGAGTTGCTCGATTACAGCCGAAGGGGCGCAGAGCAGGAGGTGCGAGGCCGGCGGGCACGGCTCCCCGCTCCGCTCCCGGGCTCCAGCCCGCACCGCTCCTGTCCCGCACCCCGCACTGCTCCCACTTCTGCTGTCCGGCACCCCGCCCCGCTCCCGCACCCTCCTGTCCCGGCCTCGCACCCGCACCGTTCCTATTCCTCACTCGGCAGTGCTCTCGCACCGCTCTTGTCCCGCACCGGCTCCGGCGGACGCGGGACCAAGGCGGGTCGCGGAAAGCCCCCCTCCCTCCCCTCCCCGGCCTCTTTTGTTTCGGGAGCTCC
>VXBW01003964.1:141052-158970 GCA_013400375.1 Thinocorus orbignyianus | reverse complement strand
ACTCGAGTCCCCGCTCAGAGAAGCGTGCTAAGTAACGTTTGAGGAAATACCTGGAAGAGGCTCTTCCCTTTTCCCACTCTGCCCGTGCGGAGGTGTTGCTCTGTCCCGGCAGGCCCGCTGGCTGCGGGAGCCGTGGGGCAGGGCGGCACCGGCGCCCGTGGGCCGCAGCCTCCCGAGGCGCGGGGAGAGGCGGGGGCCCCGCGGGGCCGGGAGGGGCGGCAGGAGGGCAGCAGGATGCACTGGCCCCCGCCACTGTCAAACGCGACTCTGGGGTGGTGTCTCCACACGCAAACAATCTCTCTGACCATATGCTGTAAGATACCTACAGGTTGGAAAATACGAAGGAGAGCTGCCAATTTAGGTTTTAAAAAGCGAATTTAAAATGAGAACTTACAATGGTAGCGTGTTATTACAGAGAGACTGAGAAGTAGCAAATTTGGGTTTAGTAATTAATTTTCAAACTTTTAAAAAGAAAAACAAAACACACCACTGCAACATAAGTGAAATGCTGATATTGCTGGTAATCTACTCCTGTGCTTACTGCAGAAATTCTCCTCTTCCTTCCTTGCTCTGTTCTCTTTAACTCCACTTCAAATTGAAGTGCAAAAGAATATCACAGTACACCAGAGCTCAATATGTTAGGTCTTTTAATTCATAGCATCACACCAGTAAATTCACAGTAGCAGTTGTTATGCTTTCTTCTGAAAGATGGTAAGAGTAACTCTACCCTCAGGAAGAGAGTCCCTCTCTTATTTATGCTAATAGTCATGCTTCAATTGCTCCACGCCTCTCCCAGAATGACTCAGATAAATTACACTGGCAAACAGACATTTACTCTTCCACCACAAAGCTAGAAAACTTGAAAAGATGTTTAGCCTCCTGAGAGCCTGGAGGAAAATACAGCCGTTAAATTACAACTGTCAGAAAAGGCATGTAAGATAAATCATGCTTGAGGTTGACATATGTATCCCCTGCAACTGCCTGACATACCCTAGATACCCAAACTTTCCCCCTTTATTTTGCTCATTTATAGAAAATACTAAATAAAAGCACATTCATTAGGCATTTTCCTCTAGGAAATAATTCTCACATAATTTTAAGCAAGAGGAACACACTTTAATTAAAGGCCAGAATGACTCAGGGTTTCAGTAGGCAGATCTACAGGCTTTCATGCTTAGGTTATTGGTTAAACAGCTGAGAGGGCTCCAACTCAGAGATGTAACATCCAACAAATTACTCGTCAGAGGCAGAGTAAAATACCTGGGCAATTTCAGTTCCACTCCAAACAGTATTTGTATTACAAAAAGCATCATTAAAATTAGATCACTGCACTCGTTTATAGCCCTCTTGACATCTCAGCAGAGAGGACACTGAAGTACAGCTTCATTCTTCTCAGGCAAATGAAGCCAGATCAGCTGTCTATAACCTCAGAGATTGCAGGTTAAAGTGTCTCACGTGCAGAGGTGGTAGCCTGCTTGCAAGGGCTGAAACACAAACAGAGGTGAAGTCAGGTCAGTCCAGGCAACTCTACTGAAACCACACTGGTGTTCAGTGAGGTGATTTACCACCAGGGTTATACTCTATCCCCACCAACAGAACAAGAACTCTTTTCTTTTCCCAGAACCTCCCCAACTGCCAGGTCCAGTGTTAAGGCAGCTTGTACTTCTATGAAATACACTACAGAAGTCCAGGGTAAACATTTCTCCTTTGAGAACTTGACTCCGGAATTGCCTACAGTCAGAATAAGGAGAAAGGACAACGCAATGTTACTCATGCACCATTTCAGAAATAACCAGAACACAGGTCCCAGCTGAATGCCAGAAGGAGGGTTGTGCACATCAGGACTCCAAACTGATTCAAGAGTTGCTTGACCTGGGTAAACTGCTTAAAAGAATGTGTCTGCAACATGTCCACAAGCATAGAGAGGCAGATACTTCTGTTCACAGGAATACTGAATACATACATGCTCTTACATAGGTGAGTTTTTAGAATGAGCAGAAACTCATGTTTTAGGGCATGTCAACAGGAAAAAAAGAAGCCCGTGAAAACTAGAGTTGTTGTGGAACTTCTGATAAGAACTTAAGTGTGGTGGGGATTTCAGAAACCTGGCTACTCACAGGGTAATTTCCTTGAAGGAAAACCCTTTGATCTTGTCACAAAAGAAGGTGCAAGCTGGGGTACTCCCAAAGCCTGCATCCTAATAGATCTGTGGCCCCAGACACCACCAGAAGGCTGTACTCTCTTAGTGCCAGCGCTGACAGACAACTCACAATTCCACCAGAAGAGTGTCTGAACAATACCCACCTTGGAAAGATAAAGAAAATTCCTGCAAGGCAGGTTAGCAAAGGATTTTTCTCCAACACATTACTCTTCTGCACCTTCAAAAATCTTTAGCTATATAAGCAAAAAGTACCTTTATTCATTCTGATGCAACTTTGGCCACAAACCAGCACCATTCTTCCCTGATGTGCTAGGTCAAGACAGGAGATCCTTAAAACACTACCCACAGGACAGGTTTGCTCACCAAGAAAGTACCAAGATTGGCCTGTAGAGTCCCCCCAACTTCTCATTGATTGGAAGAAATGTAAAAAACAGCATTAAAAGGGTCAGGTTCAGGTTTCTGCTGCAATCCCAGAACAAATATTCTATATTTTTAATTATTTTTTCAAGATTCATACGCATTGTAGCATGCTCTTCCCTGTGCCTTTAACTAATACTTTTCAAAATTAAATAACTAATACCTTTCAAATTTTTTTTTTCTTTTTAAAAAAGGTAATTTGTTCAAATGGGTTTAAATGACACCTTAAATGAAAAACATACAGACAGGAAAAACTTAATTATAATATTGTGAGATACCTTTACCCATACTTAGAGAATATGCCAGAAAGTTCTGAGAAAGCAGAGAAAATGCTGAAAACATTCCTGTATCTGTAAGACAGCAATGAAGAAAAGAGTAAGCTAAATATTTTATTGCTTTGTTAACAGTAAATACAATCCATTGATACCAATTTTTGATTACTGATTGATATTCATTAGGTACTCTTTGAGTACCTGAGAAAACAATTTAGATTTAGTGTTCAGTTTTTAAATGAATTAATGTTTCTGTTGCATCACTTTTGCTGTATAGAACGATCTGGTTTTAAACTATCCTTTCCACAGTGGGTAGGTTAGATGAATTAATTTTCTGTTGATATTCATAGCATTCAAAAATTCCGTGTCTTCTTCCCTCAGATTAGAATCAAAAACCTGGTTTGGAGAAAAAAAAAAAAACCACCAACAAACATGATGAGAACATTGCAAGACTAAAGCACACATATTCATTTAGTGTTAGCGTTCTTTAATTTAGGTGGTCTGCTTTATTTTCATTTTTATATTGATTATTATTATTAATTAAATGGCCTTTTTGTTTTAAAAGGCTATTGTAAAAAGTTTGCTATATTCATTTTTGTGAGATTTTGTACTATATATTTAGATCACTAAGCTAAACATAACATTAGGGAAAGCTTAAGTCCAAGTAGAAGGAATTGAAGTAGTTGAGAAAGTGACATGTAATAGTTTTGCTCGGTATCACTGCACCCAAAGCCATAACACTCTTCAATATATCTAATAATTATATACGTTTTTCTCATATGTATTAAAATATAGCAGGAATGAAACTGTATAACGTAGCATTAGAAAATTTTTTGAAGGTTAATTTTTAATTTACAGTGATACGGATCAGTCAACTAAATTCCAAGCCTGTTTTCTGCTGGGATAAATTAAAGACATTACTGAACATAACTGAATTTAACATGCTATCCTGAAGAAACAGAAGTCTTACGTGGAAAATTCACAATTATTTGGCAGACTGTAGATATTAGTTATTTGTAAGGGGGGGGAACAGTAAAATAGCCATTTCCTGAAAAAAACAAACTAAACCAAAACACCTGTGATAATTTTTCAGATCAGTAAAAGGTACTCATATCTGTTTTATAAGGTATTCATGATCATCATGCAAAAATCTCACAGACCATGTGTATAAAAAAAGCTGGTTTCATGTATATAAAGAGTCCATTAAATACATATTTTTTTAACATCAGGGAAGTTATATACCCCTTAGGTATATGTGGTAGCAGTATATGTATGGCCTTGACAGCTATGCCTTGGATTAATCTTCTACTACTTTTATACTGCACCCAAAGCAAGCGATTTACTGTAAATTCATCTTGGCAACTTTATACTTATGAATATTCAATGGGATGATACTCAAGGCCAGGCTGGATGGGGCTTTAAACAACCTGCTCTAGTGGGAGGTGTCCCTGCCCATGGCAGGGGGTTTGGAACACAATGACCTTTAAGGTCCCGTCCATTCTATGATTCTATGAATCCAGGTCACGAAAAAACATAAGGAAAAATTGAATTAGTAGGAAAAAGAAAAACAAAACATAACAAACCAACAATCTCTGCTCTCCTTGTTACCAGGAAACTGTGAAAGCAACTGTACACTCACTCCACCTCACAGCTAAATTACCAACTTAGCACTAGTTCATTATACCGGACCTTTGAAGCCTCATCTAGAAAGGCCCGGAAATCTATTTTGCTGGAGAAAAAAAATAAAAATAGAGCAATCATTAGTAGGATGATAACGCTGCTAACATACACCTGAATTTCTAATTAGTAGTTCAGCTCCAGAATGTTTCTCAAAGGGCACTGGCTAGCAAAACCAGTACTCAATATTCCTTGTGGGCAGAGTGAGATCAGTACAATGGATCTCTGCAAAGTTGCTTAGAGAAGCACTACCCCTAGTGCTGGCCCATGCCTACGATGTTTAGAGTGACACATGTTGTATCACTGGGAAGTATTATCAGCATCATTGATATAAATCAGTTGCAGGCTTTGTGCTCCCCCTTGCCCCCCCACCCTCAAAGGCTAGTGGCAAGTTTTCAAGATAGTTCTCATGTTCTGCTCCCTTGGAAGTCATTAATATTCTGTAATGTCCTGGCACTTGAAATTAGTCCTATGCTACAGATGCATAAGCAGCCATTCATAAAGGCAAATAATAAGGCTGTATCGTTTATATAATAAATATAATATCAGCTCACTACCATGCAGTGCAAATACATTGTCTCTTTCAAAAGTGCAGACGTCTTAAGGAGGCTGCAAAAAGTGCCAAAAGATTAAGTACGGAAAAAGACTGCCAGCACAGCAACATGAAAAACCGCCAGAAGGTTGGCTTATCTGTTATTTTTCCCCAATGCAGTGTAATCAGGGATGAGCTTCAAAGTTTTGGAAGGGGTGTGGCAATGTGGAAAGAGTTAACTGCTCTTTAGTGTCAGCAAGAGCTACTCCACCTTCATTCCCATTTTCAAAAACACGGGTTTAAAATCAGCTTTCATGTCAGAATAGTTCAGCACTGCTGTTTTAAAATAAAAATTAGACTGTGTTAACCATGAGAAAAAAGAAGGGTTAAGATTATGCAGTCTGCTTGGCTTAGCAGATTTGTGCATCTACTATAGTTTCTTCATTACACGTTAGTCAGAGAAATAATGTCTTGAAAGTTATGGTGCAGGACAGATGTGGTAGAAACACTTCTGCAGCCTAATTTAAAACCATTTCCTGAACTATGCACTTAATAAAACCATTCCCATTATTTTCCAATTAAGTGTTGTTATGTGCCTTCATGTCCAGTAATACGAAAGACTAAATTCAGAAATAGGCAAGAAAAAGAAGAGAGGGGGCCACACAGTCAGACGTGAAGCTACTTGGTCGTACAGAAAATGATCCCACCCTTTCCACTGACTTTCAGTCTATTTTCCTTATTTGTTTCACGGAAGTTCCCTCTGGTTAAGAGTCACAGTGCTCCTGCAAAGGCAGCTGATTGCACTTCAGTAGATAACACTGATAAATAGTATCTTATTTTAAATAATGGTTTATCTTAACTAGAAAGGAGTGCCCCAATCAGTCATGCATTCAATTTTCAGGTGTATTCCCTACTCCTGTTGGCAAGATGATGGGCTAACACTGATAAAATGGATATATCGCTGTGTCTTAAAAATGGTCATTGTAGAAAGATGAAGTTTGCTCCCTAGAGAAAGCTTGTTTGACAGAAATATGGATGAGAGGAGGAATTTTAGCCCTGGGAAAGAATGTCATTTGAAGAATTCACGTGAGGGGTAAATTCTGAGTTTAAAAAAAAATTAAAAAAATCTCAAAAAATGAGCACCTCCAGGCTAATTGACCAAAGGAAAAATAAATAATGGTAAAAGTTCTGATTTTGGATCATCAGCATTTTTGTATCTTTTTTGGTCTTCTAGGTTCTGATTCTATTACAGAACACCATTCCTCACTGCTACCCCTAAATCTCACTACTGTTCATTTTCCAATTTTTTATTAGTCTTATCTCTTTTTACTATGATCAAAGTTGTCAGTAAATTCATTTAGACGAAGTGATGTGGACTTACCTTCAACAGCCTTTGCTTTAAACCAAAACTACCTACTACATCTATAATGTCAATTTAATTGTAGAGGAACATAAAATATGAAGCCACTGAGCCTGTCTTTACCTCCACAACTTAATAAATAGTAGAAGAGGATTTGCTCAAGGACTCTGAATTAACTAATGTACTATAAAACTCATGAATGCTGTATTCAAAGAAAGAGGCTCCAGTGACATATCCCAAGCACACATGAGATAACAGGGTTCCAAGTCTCTTGGGGGAATTACAGCTTTTAGCATAAAACAATGGCTATTAGTGATGGCACAATATACAAAATGGCACACCTGGGAGAAAGACAGAATGGGTCAGATGAGTTCTGGAACATAAAAAGCTTATATTACCTCAAATTACACTCAACCTTGTAAATGAAACTTTTTCATAGTTCTAAAGCTGCTACCTGTAGCAAAGGAATTGCTAGGAAAGATTACAAAAACAACACACAACCCAGCCGCACCCAGAAAAACGTCCTGAATCAACAATAATTAAGTCTGAAGGAAGTTAGAAAAATATCAGATTAGAATTGTAACATGCCACAACTGATCCTTAGGAAGAAGGCCTTTTCAGTAATACTATTTCTATCTGATTATTCCTTTCACTACTCATTGTACTTAGATACCATGATCTAGATGAGAGAAAACAGTGGCTTGACTTCCTAGGAAAAGCCGATGCAGACACAAAACCATGAGGAAACAAGCCTATCAATGAATTCGAAAGCCATCCTCACTGTAGCCTAAAGCCATCTATGTGCAGGATTAGCAAGAAAATCTGGTTTAGTTCTGTTTAGCTCAGAACATGGAGATGATCAGTCAGAAAGAAGTGTACAGAGAAAATAACAACAGGGTATGTTGGTTCTGACCAACATGGGACTTCTAATCACATAGCTAGTCCCAGCTGGTATTGTTCTGGTAATACCGAAGCTAGAATTTGCTACCATATATAAAGATTTGGTTCAGTTGTGTATGCATCATTTATACTGAAAATAGTATGTTGATGTGACATCTGTTTCTTTAGAGAGAATTAGAAATAAAGCTCCAGCTTCTCTTTTGCAGTTTCTGGGAAAGTCTTCACTGCTCAAAAGCCCCACTGAGTGAATACTAGGCACATGAGTCACTTCTAGTCCTTATTCTACGAACTCAGATACTGTGAAGCAAGGAGTCCCTCAGCAGCACAGTAACAGGGTTCATTTGCACAAGGTATTGTCTTATGAGGTGACTTTTCAAAAGCAGGATTAGCTTATAACCACTGGTAGAAAGGTTTATTTCTGGGGACTCTTTCCAGTTTTCACTGAGTCATTGCCAACACTCTGCAAAAGCTAAAAGAAGCCTAAAAATTACCTTAATTTCACAAATAAGCCTTACTTTTTGGAACTATTGAATGCCTCATCACAACAGTTAAGCCAGGTGCATCGCTGTTCTTTGACACCTGAAGTGGCATTCCCAGATACTGAAGTACCCCAAACCGCAGGCCACACTTGAAACTCTAGAAAATAATCTTAATGTGGAGACTGTGTGTCTTTCTTGGAACAGTACAGCTATTAATAAGCACAGGATTTCATACATTATTTTGTATTTTAAAATAATAAATAATACATTAATTGTTCCAGAAGCAAATCTAGACAAATTTTTGTGGAAGTGTTTACCAGGAAAACCCGTCAATTATTCTGAGGAGCTGTTATGAAAAAAGTAAGTTTTTCTGTATTTTAGCCAAGCTGTATAGAAGCTACTTTGAGGACAAACAATGCAGGCTAGAATATATGATTGTTCTAAGTCACTTCTTCATAAAAAACTAAGGAGCTTTGTTTCACGATATGACTAAAGCAGAACAGGACTGGGAAAACTGCCTCAGGAAGTCCACACACAATATAAATCATAGTCAGAATTTCCATACCTTTCTAGACACAGGAACTCCTAAAATATCGAACTAATGTGACTAAAGTTGAATTCTCAGCCGATAGAAGACTCCACAGGCATTTCTCAAAACAGATCTGTAAGCTACATATATCTACATCTGCATCTATCTCTAAACGTACATACATATTTTATAAGAAAATCTGAGGAACAGTATAGTTTCTTAATGAGATTTCCTGGACAAATCCATAAGGAAAGCTAAATTAATTCTCACTAACAGCTTTACAAAACTTGCCAGAATTTCCAGTAAGATAAAAAAAAATAAATAAATCAGTAATAACAGACACCTCTTCGGCTCTTGGAGCTTGCTGCTCAACTCTTAGTCCATTTGTATATGGGCTTCTCTGGAAAGAATCCTACTTTATTATGCCTACAGTCTAGTAAATAACATGCACAGATCTCTCTGGGTCAATGCAATAATATGCATGTAACTCAGATACTGCTTATTATAGTTTGATTATCTTTTTGATGGAGATTTGCAGTATATTATACAGTATAAATACCGTTGTAATAGTAATGGTATTAACCTCTTTTACACATCCTTTTCTCCTTCATACAAAGTACTTGAAAAATTAATTCATACTTAACACCTGTGTTGTAGGCAGCAATTTTTCTTACCTTTTTAAAGAAGGGCTATTTCCTCATGCTCTTTGATTAAATGGCCCGATGCACGTTCAATAGCATAATTAGGAGGCTTTACATCACCTTCAATGAACTACAGATCAGGATTTGAAATTGAAATGTAGAATCTCTGTACTGAAGAGCTACCCTCAAAAATATCTTTTGTCCATTATCTATGTTAAGGATTTTAAATCAGTTATCATTAATAGCAGACATTAATCTCACAATTTTCCTATTGTGACCTTCTCTGAATTTAAATTACATGGTACAACTCACTGCTCGCTTACAAAGGAAAAAGCTCAAACCTTCATTCACACAATAAGGCTTGGGTCCCAGGAAACATGTCTCCCATCATGCATTCCATTCAGAATTTCAACATCATCTTCTGCTATTGTAAAATCAAACACCTATGGTAATGCATATACAGTTAACAGCATGAAGACAGAGAAAAATCAGGAGTATTTCTATTATTAAACTGATCAAGATTAATTTAAATGTGAGAGACAATTTTTCTGTATTTTTCCTTCTGGAAATTCTTCTTACATTTTGTTGTAAACAAATATTCCATTAAGCTGACAGGCTCCACCGGGTTCTTTGCTCCTTTTGTGACTCATTTTCATTTGCAGACTCTGTTAAAATAGTTTTGTAGCACTCTGGCCTCAGGCAAGGGTCAAAAACAAAGGTATCAAAGCTGGTTTTGACAGCTCTCTATACGGTCACTGCCAGAGGTATATGAATAACTTGACTGCAATCCCCCTGGAAACCTGAGCTCAGTATTTCATTTACATCCCAGTGTTCAGTTTAGAGTGTTGCAGTTATTTTCCTCAGAACTCTGGCCAAAGAGATTTATTAGAAAGTATCGGATCATTCATAAAGCCAGCAAACTAAAGACTGTATCTATCTTTCCTATGCAGGCTTAGACAAAACACGGAACAGCTAATACACAAAGACATACAGTGCTATAGTGGCTCAGCACTATCTCAAACTTGAAAGCAACCACCTGTCTTCACGCATAGGTTCCTACAGCCACCAACTTCTCCTGTGGCAAGACCTGCAACATGAGTGATGGTGTCAGTGTTTTCTTAGCAGGTGTCTTATTCAGACATCATCACTTCAGAACTGAAGTTGCGTTAAGCTGGTCTGTTGACTTTCTCAGTGCTCCTCCATACTCAATAAAAAAGATCCCGTGGAGCCTGAACTGCTGCCAAATGAGCTCCTCCCATCCTGATTTATCCAGCAATCACTGTTTGTTTGAATAACTTTTGTAGTCAAATCTCAGTGTACAAGCTTTTTAAAACTAAACCAGTCACAGAACTTGAAATACTATGTATTATACTATATACTGTGGGCTTAATGAGGTCCGTGCTTTCACCAACTTGAGTAGAGGTGGTAGAGACTCAAGTCAACACACTGACATGGCTGGGGATAATGGGGGGGGGAAGATGTGATAAACACCACCAGATAACTGTGCCAGTTCTCCCCTCCTCCTCTCCACACTAAGAGTTTTAAGTTTTGCTGCAATGCATTCCCTCAGTTATATGAAATGAACTGGTGGGGCCATAGAGAAAACTTTATAAAAACCAGAATTAATCTAGATTTAAAATATCATGGGGAAAAATAACTAAAAATTAATAAGGAAGGATTTTTAACCTGGTTTTGTTCTCTGATCTGGTTCACAATGCAGTACCACAAACAGCTGTGCTTATACCACAGAAGACTGCGTGCACGTCAGAATAAATAGTTAAGGCAGGAGCTACATAAACAGGCACAGCCACCAGGAGAAATCCTCATTATATGTATGTTGATGTACGCACACATGCGCGCGCACACACACACTCTCTGATTTAACTAGCAGACAGAAGTTTCCTATCTTGCAAAGTTTCTTCCTGATTTGCCAAACAGTTGATACCCCAACGATATTTTTGGAAGTAACAATAAGGTTGTTGTGGTTTTCCTTCCCCTCCTCCAAAGAAAGGACACTCTCAGATTAGAGAAACAGAGAGGAAAAATTAAGTAATAAGTTAAAAACATTTGCTATGAAAAGGAAAGGAAAAAAAAAAAAAAGGGGGTGGGGGTGGTGGGAGGAGTCATACTGCTAATCCTCATTTGTTTCCCACTTATCTTTGCCTGTCTCTTTCATGCTGGGACCTTCTCTGCAAGTTGAGTAGAAAGAAGGCGGCAGGGGAAGAGTCAGTTCTAGCAGGACTGTGATTTCCTTAGAAGGTCTCTATCTGGGATATCCCCCAAAAAGTTTTGCAGCTTTCATACAGTGTTATCCACAGCATACAAACTCCTTCCATTTGTCCTATGTGCCTATCACAAAAAGGGCCTAACCATAACCAGATCAGAATGTTCTACAATCAGCCAAGTAATAAATAAAAACATTAATAATAACAATCAACTATGAAATGTTTTTCTAGGGATATCTTTTTTTTACAAGCACTAAGTCTCCAGTTGATTTCTGACATTTGTGAATTATTGTTTTCTAATCTATTGCCAAAATTTGCCAATTTCAACTGAGTTGCCCCAATATAAAACTAGGATAAGAAAATGGGCAGACAAACCAAAGTGTTAAAAACAGTAATACGGATGCTAGTCAGACTTCAATGCATAACCAAATCTTACCTTGCAGTTTTCCTGTACCCTTTCTGCTTTTGTGGACTTTGGAATAGTGACAATCCCATTCTGAAATGCATAATGCTTCTAGTTATTAAAATTTACATAATTTAAAAGAAAATAGTCTCTCTTCAAAACATTTCAAGATATTCCTCATGTCTTCTAAGTTTTTAATTTAATTTTCAGAGGGCACTGACATTTATATATGCTGTTTTTAATTGTGGTTCTATATACTGCATTAAATTTCAACACAGACTATGCGGTTTATGCTAACTTAATACACTATTTCACCACTTAGTACTTCATGTTGAGTGACAGAAATGGAATGATGCCCCGTACTGCTTAATTAATAATATTGTTTAATTTCAAAACATCTCTTCTCTTGGTGGTTCTTTTTATTCTCTACAATCAGATTATTTGCATATTTAAAATACTGCCATGATTTGTGTACTAAATTCCAAGTTTCCAGTCCAGCATAGTTAGTTGGTGTGATATCAACATACTGAAGGCAAAAATACTTTCTGTATAAATTCTGGTTTGATGCACAAAACCCAAAATATTTGCATTTTTTTCCTGAGAAAGGAGACAAGTTTTTGTTACTACTCTCCCTTACCTGTATACTCCAGCGTATGCAAATCTGTGCTGGAGTTCTGCCATATTTCTTTGCCAGCTGAATAATACTAGAATGAGTGAGTGCTTCACCTTTGGCTAAAGGACAGTAGCCTTCAAAAACAATCTCTCTGCTCCTACAATAATCCACCAGCTCCTGAGGTCTTTGGAAAGGGTGGTACTCAACCTTAGATAAATAGAAATAAACTTTTAGTAAAAGCCTCATGAGCACATAGTCTGCCCTACCTGCAGTTGGACTTACACTCTTGTTCTGCACTACATTTAAGAAATATATGCAAAGGCACAGAAGAAGTCAGCATCGGGTAATTTTTATTGGCAATTTGAGCCTACCTTCTCTACTTCCTTTCCTGTTTCTTTACTAATGATCTTTGAGTTGCACAGGCAAGGGGAGGGCATTGGGCAGGGACTGGGTTTGCAAGAGACCAACCAAAACAACTTGTTTAGGATGAGAGCCTGACCTCAGAAGCAAACTCTGTTGGCACGGATTGTATGTAAAAAATCCTGTATTCTGTGTGTGGTGTCACCAACAGCTTATGCAGGGAAGCAATCATGCTGTGGAATGAAGTGTGAAGGAGATCCTTTGTAGGAAGGAAGATCACAAATTGCCAAGAACCAGTTAAAAGAGAAAAAGCAGCAAGCTACAAAGACGTAGTTGTTGGAAGCAGAAGGAAATAGAAGTTACCGGAAAGTAAGGATCTCACAAGAGCCATGTATTCTGGCAGGTAACAAAAGCCAAAAGAGAACCTCTATAATATTCCTTATTGTTATTTAAATAAGTATTTCACAGTTTATACATTGTAAGCAGCATACCTTCCTCTGCATTCAGGTGAAAATGGGTAGTGTTTTCTTTTATAAAATACGTAACTATGTGATGTAATTTCTTTTATAAAATACAGAATCATGTGATGTAATTTTGTGACTGGTTGTCACCATTGTTTCAGTGATTAACTCTTGCACATTTTGAAGAAAAATACTCCTCTGAACAATTACCTCAACACATGGAATCTGGAAAATTTCTTCTGCCACGAAGAGGACAAATGAACATTTCCTGTTTCTCATCTTTAGAACATGTTGTCTTTTCAGACAACAATAGTCAGGAACAATAGGCTGGCAGTCATTCAATATGCACTGGGGAAAAAAAACTGTGTCCCTGGAAGGCTGGGCTGAGTCAGCCTAAAGCTGCTATGATCTAAATTACTAGGCAGACTCGGGAACAAGGTTCAAGCAGCAGACACATCCATGTCTTCAACCTTTGATGTTTCTTGACCTTTGAGTAGCCTTTGTATTTCATGTTTATGTGTGTAAGACCAATGTTTAGGTCATAGAGTTATTCACTTGTTTGCACCTGAGCTGACATGAAAATATTCTCATTGTTTTTACACAAAACTATGAGGGGGAAAAAAAAATTGGGAAAAAAAAAAAAAAAAAGAGCAACCAGGGTGTATTACTCAATTATTACAGTAGTAATAAGCAATTCTGGTAAACAGCCTTTGCCCTATGTGTAACAAATAACATAGCCTAGGAAATATTAAATAAGGACTGACATATTTAGGATTCAATGCTGAAAAATCTGCAGTACCCCTACGGCATTTTTCACTAATATAACTGCAAGCAGAATTTACCTCTTGTCTAATACAATTTTTAGGCAGCACAGTTTCAGGTTACACCAGAAATATTTAAAGAACAGATATTGAGATGTCACCTGCCTGCTTCACAAGTGGAATACACAGCAACAACTATTTCCCACTTAAGAAAATTATACTTCCTTCCTTTCACTGAATCAAGAGACCCCCAAATTTCATTAACTGAATTTTGGCACATGCAGTTGTGTGTGGGTAACAGCACCTTCCTTCTTAAATATATTGCTAAAATAATGAAACACGTAAAATAAAGTAAGTACTTTTGTAATTATTTTTCTTGTGAAAGCTTTCTGGAAGGTTCCAGCAGCATCTGAACGCAAGCGACTAGTATCCTGAGCTAGAAGAGGCACTGGGTGAGTGGCCAGCATGCGCTTCCCCTCAAAGTAATTCCTGCTTCCTAGCTTGCCCCACCCTTGCTATTTTAGTCCCCAAACTTTTCTCAGGAGAGAGCTGTCTGTCATACAGTGGTAAAGGAAGATCTTGATCTTTTCTAGCACTCTACACTGAGTGATTTGTATGTAAAACCTGGCATTTGTTTAATAAAACAGTTTGCAGTTCACATTACAGAACTCTTCACAGCTGTTCCCTGGTCAGTCACGGGGGAACTCCAAGTAAGTGCTGGTTTTTACAACAGTCTTAGTGCATTGGGGAAAAATTGAGCCTAATAATAATCCTGATACACTGACCTAGAAAGTCATACCTTGGATGATGGTATACAAAAGCCTTACTCTTTCCCTGCTGTGGGTTGTTTTCACCTGGTGAACTTTCCCTGCATCTAGACTTTGGTCAGTTTCTCAATGGGAATGCATTGTCTTACAATTATTTCTCTTTGTAAAACTGAAATGTGAGCCTAGAAATATTTTCTCTGTAGAGAAACAGCTCAGGTGAGTTTATGTACAAAGGGGTTGTTTCCTAATGCTTCAAAATACTAAAATACATTTCTACCTCACACAAATTTACATAACAGAGCTCAATATTAATGGAAATACTAACATTTTTAAATCTTTCCAAGGTCATTACACAGTCATTTGCACTTCTGTAAACATAGAATATTTTAAAATATTGATGAACATTCCTACACAGAATTCAGAGGAACAGTTTATGTTTGGTTTCAGTGTATCACCTTCTTAAATGAAACATATATGTTAATTAAACTCTTATAAAATGTAATTTTTTCTCCTAACGAGTGACAGGCGTAAGAGTCTTCAAAGAGACTTCAAAGACTCAAAGACTTCCTTGAGCATAAACCCCAAGCTTACTACTGCCAAGTCAATTACAAACTCTAGAATACAAGCCTGTAAATTCTAGGTTGTAGGCTTCATTCTACATGATGCTAAAATTAAAATATTTATCATCATTTTACACAGTGTTTTTAATAATAGATTGTAATTTAAAAAGGTGCTTGCTTATTACTAAATACCTTGACAGTACTATATTCTTGAAAAGACAGGCCTTTCCTACTTCTTTAAAAACCACGATGATACTGCTTTTTTCCAGGAACTAAGAAGAGAGACAGTACTTAGACTTGGTTTGTAAAACGGAAAGCAGCATTGCTTACTATCTGGTTTGACTACAGAAGTCTAATAAAGAATCTCCTTTCTCCTGCTTTCCTACTTCCTTCTCTTCACAGAAAAAATAACTTTCCATTTCAAACACCGTAAGAACTGTTGGAATAGTAAGAACACCCTAAATTCTTTATGCAAATTTAACATAGCTAAGAGGGAAGTGATTTTCCTTCACTTGCTTGTTGAGTATCTAGACTTTGTATACAGTGATTGCTTGCAAATGTTTTGTATTAACAAATAAGCTCATTGAAAGAGAACATTATTTTATGCATAAAATATAGCAAAAATCTTTTTTATTTTAAGTTCTGGGCAATGAAATAAGTATTCAGAATAGCACTTCCACCCCAAATTTAAATTTAGGAGTTTCTTAGTCATTTGGTGATGCTTAGGTAATCACAAGATCAGACTCAGTAACTCTCCAACACTAAGCAAGAAACAGAATAAATATTCTTTTCATGGTTTAACTGATAGTTTATATGATTCCTGTAACTGTTAACCAGTTTGCAGTGGCATGGATATTTCATTGGGTTGCTTTTTCTTTTTTTTTTTTTTCAATTTGGAACCATACAGTGCATCACCTTAATGAAATGATGATCTGAATACACCAGAGGCACTCTCCCACAGCCAGTATCCCTACCTTCTCAACTTTTTATCTCCTTTTTTAGCCACAGAAGAAGAGATGCCCTCAAACAGTGTCAAGAACAACTTTTCTCCATTAACACTACTGACACAGTAAGACTGGTAACATTTTGATATTGTAGGTAAAAGGAAACTTCAAAACAAATCCAAGATTTTTTTACCTTTGCAGTGATTGAGTAGGACACTGAAAGGCTATTCTCATTTAACAGACAGTAACGACTTATACCAAACTCCACTAAGACTTTGAAGATGTGTATTTCTGAAGAGGTGACACAACTGAACCTTGGTAAACTGGCTGATTCTTAAACAGTCATCAATCTGTCCATCTTAAACCATATTTCAATGGCTTATATTGCGTGACCGAACTTAAATATTTTATATAATTTTAGGTTAATGTAACATTACTCAAAATTGTCCTTCAGTAACCTTTAGCCCAGTGGATAGCAAAAATCAGAAATGTTAGGTTCTGACAGTCACATTCTGAGCAACCTTTTTGTGGCTTTTTATGACATTAAACAACAAATAGCTGCCAGAAATCCTCACCACCGGCACAGACGGGAAAAGCATGCACCTGCACTTCATCCATTCCAGTTCCATGCCAGCATAACTACATTTTCACTAGCAGAAGGTAGTAGGAATGGCAGCGTGAACTCTCAGCACAGCTGCCAGCAGAAAACTGCAACAAGGGAAAAGTTATGTTGTGGAAGTCTGTGGGGTATGTAGGTTGCCAGTTTTTACAGCTGCTTGGAACAGCAAAAAATTTTGCTGGGGCTCTCGCAGCACTTTCCTAAGTGAGGAGTTCACTGAACTTAATGTGACCTTGGAAAATGAATATGAAATAAGAGGGGAGCAAGGGAAACAGCAGCCTTGCATGGATATGTAATCACCTGAGGCTTTCGGTGTTGCTTAGAGAAGTTATATATTGTATCTCAACACAGGCTCTCCAAAACCTCGTTCATCCTGGAGATGCTAAATGTTCAGTGTTCCTTGAATTTTATTTCTGAAGTGTTTTGTCATTATAAACCAGCACAGGGACCATTTGTTTATGCCTTAAAACCAGCCATAAACAGGTAGCCTGGTGGAAACTTGAAAAAAGAAAGGAGGAAGGACTTCCACTCTCCCCGTCCCCCACTCCAGGTCATCTTCCTGAATGATTTTCAAGATACATGTAGAAAAGAAAGAGAAGAAATTGTATGACTAAGGCTAGTTTGGGTGTAGCCTTTCAGGCATAGGGCGTTACTAACAAAAAAACCCCAAACAAACAAAAAAAAAACAAAAACAAAAAAAAAACCCCAAAAAAAGAAAAAAGGCAAAAGCCCGAACCCAGATACTTTAAATATATTAATATATTTATCCACTCACCTGATTAACATGTGGAGTAATTACACAGTCTTCCTTCAGTTGCTCAAGATGACTGATAAGAAAGTTGCTTACACCAATTGATCTACACAAACCTAAAGAGAAATAGAACAGTTTGGGACGATCATAACTATTTGGGAGAATGACTTGAAAAATACCACTTTAAAGAGACAAAATGATTGTGCGCATCATTTCTCTACAGCAAATCAGTGCTAAGAAACACAGAAAAACAGCACCGGAATCTAGTTTGACAGTATTATCTGAAAGCATGGTTCTGTCACAGTCACACTAGGAAATCATTTTATAATCTAAACACACTGGGAACTCCCCAGTGTATAAAAACTCCAGGCTAAATTCTGGGAAACGCTAATGTAGTATAAGCAAAGAACAATTGGACTCCACCAGAATGAAAAGAAGGAAATGGTGTTCTGAGCAGCCTGCCAAAACTAAAGAAAAGTGGAACAT
>VXBW01003964.1:106657-141028 GCA_013400375.1 Thinocorus orbignyianus | reverse complement strand
TGAGCAATACAACGCAAGAACATGCAGCTTAAATGAACTATGTAACATTCCTTATATTTCTATTAGATCATTACGAGATGTTATGTTAAACTCAGTATAAAAACTTTAAGTGAGCAATACCTGACAAGAACCAAGAAGGTTAAAAAAGTAGCTAGATTTCTCAGCTCCAGTTAACATGCAAATAAAGGACACATACTTGATACAAAGATTTTATATATATATATATAAACCTTAAGTTTGTATACATGTGTATGTATTAAGTGTGGACCTTCCTGAAATCAGATGTCTTCCTTCCAACTTCAGACACAATAAAGCACAACTCCCAATACTGGCCTGTCACCACACCTCAACCCTGACTCATCCTTGGTAGCTGGCCCTTATTCTAAGGCAAACAGTTAATAGGGAAACCAACCACAGTCAGGCTACTACTAGCCTCCTTCAGCTGCTGATTCTGTGGACTACAAATAAGACTCATTTCCTCAGTATGAAAACTTTGTCTTGATTGACTTGATCTGCATTTCAATCCATAATTCTGTAGATGGAGAGTCAGTCTCAAGATGCATGAGTCCAATCCCTCTTGTTAATACAGCATTTGTGCTGGCTAATATAAATATATGCATGTTCTTATCTATATATATGCATACAAACATCTATAGTGAAATACAAAGGAATTAAGCCAAAAGTTATCCTGTTATTTTTTTCATGAAAAAAAAAATAAAAAAAAATCAGTGGGCAATTTCAGTCCAGAAATCATTCCTTTGGCAGCAAATGTCTGAAACTGTCCTCATTCCAGTCAGAATCACCATATTCTTGAGGTCTGAAAAAGTCAGGTTTGCATTAGAAAAGCCACTAAATGTACAAACGTAGGCAATTTGACTGCTATGTTGCAGAAGCAGATAAGATACACAGCAGCAAAAACTGCAGACATACTATCACTTTTTAATGTAGTTTCTTTTGTAGAATACAAAAAGAAAAAAAATGCGTTAGTGACTAAAATATGAGACAGCTTTCCCTTACAGAAATTATAATTGTTCAAGATTTATAACGTAATTAGGCTATAACCTGCGCTATAGCGATTTGCATAATTTGTATGTAATCTGCCAGACAGAGCACAACCTGAGCTTTTGAGATCTACTGACAAACAACCCTGGAGTGTCAACACTAATAAATCATTATGCCAAAGAAACCAGAAAAACACTTGCAGTTTTAACACAATGGTGAAACAAATATTATGCTCTATTGTTGAAAGCTAAGGAGTTACAAAAACCATGCTGTAATTACCCTTGAAGAATAAAGCTTTTATTTCAGCCTGAAATAAAACAAAACTCAATCATAGACATGAAAGATGAAAGTGCTTATTAAACTTGTCCACTTCCACAGAAAGCTTCCATTTTTCCCCCCTACAATATACTTTTAAGATGTTTTGCTTCTAGCATACTTCTCAAAGGAGACTCTGAAGTCTGTTCCATAGTCCCATTGCATTTTTTTGTTAGATTTCCCATCAAGAAATTTCAGGGCAGTTACATTTGGTCTTAAAAGTCATCTGAGTTGCTCCTACTAAAATCATTATTATGGCATTCCTGTGTTTAGCATGATGTCACACAGAGAAAGCTAAATTTGAAATTGCCAAGAAAGTCAACATTTTCTGAGACAGAGAAAGAATAATTAGAATGTCAATGTTTTTGTGGAACCAGCATTTACTTAATTATTTTTAAGGGAATACAATTAAAACATTTAATTCTCATTAAATCCACATATTTAGTTTTGGTAAAGTCAGAAGCCTTCATTTCAACTTCATTGCTTTGGTTTTAGTTAAAGTGCTTTGACTTTTGTATTAAATGACAATATAAAATACAATAAATACAAAAACAATTGCACAGCCTGACTGTATTGAAAATCTTATTTCAATGCACGGTGGAAACATGAATTCAAAACACTGGAGTTTCCTGAAAAATAGAGAGTCTAAATTTTATTGAACAATCAATGGATCCTGCTCCATGGCTTCTGTCTGCTTGATGGAAGATCAACACTGTTGTTGTTCTGCATCATCCAAATCTGGGAAAGACTGCCTTAAAGCAGCAGATTACACAGAATTATTTCTACATTTACATCTGCTGGATTACTTCCCAAGAATGAAGAAACAGAAAATTATGGACAGGAAAATGAAGGTCATGTTAGCTCCTGGGCCTTATCTGACATATCAACGTTTGTGACAATGTATATCAAACAAGATATATAAAATGATCATATCAGCAGCAGAAATGAAAAAAATTTACATTTTGAGAAACTTGCATAAAAGGGTCCCGAGTCATCACCTTGAAAAAAAAACCCAACTTGGAGGGGGGAAGCACATTTCCTTCTATTTCCTCTCTCATGGAGCTTTGACAGAGGTATGTTCCCCAGAGTTTGTGCCACAGGTCTCAAACTCACCAGAATGCTCTTGATTGAAAAGAAATGCTTCCCAACCACCCAATGTAGTATGTGTTTAGTGTGCTTAAAAACCCTATTTCAGGCAATTCAGGCACAATTCATGTCTTAGCTGTTGTAATAGCAGGTGGTTCTAAAGTATATACATCTTTTTAACTTCACCAGTTTAACTAGTCCTGAAATTCAGGTCTTCTGAGGTAAAAGTTTGCAATGTGCTAGCTGCAACCCCCCTAAAAAGTACGCTTGTTAAAATACACCTTTATACTGCCTTACTTACAAAGTCACAGAGCTTCGACTTAGGGAGACAGCATCCTCCTTATCTGCTTGAGGAAATGAGTGGTTTGGCCCCTACAAAGCAGATTTTGAGAAAGTGCCAGGTGCAATGAACAAAGTTTGCAATTCCCTATTAGCTCCCAAGGCTTACTGAGGCTTTGTCCTGCTCCATGCAACTCCGACTTCACAGGCTTGAAAGAGAACTTAGCAACGATGGTTCTTTTATGCATGCTAAAAATTGACTGACCACAACAGTGGAACAGAAATTCTTATCCAGCTTTCAAAGATTATTGTGAAACCCCACTAGACACATTAGAAAATATATTGCCAAAATAATAGTTTATTATAATGGGGAAAAAGCTAGTATCCAAGAAAATAAAAAAACCCTGGCCTCCACCACATTGGTAATTTCACCACACTGTGTTACTCCCACCTGCCATAAAGCAGTATGTCACAAGAATGGACTGCTTTGCAATGCAGTTATGTGTTAAGCTTAAAGCATTTTTCATGGCAACCCAGAAACTGTCTGGGTATTTTTTTCCCTTTACTTAGTATAATATCAAGTTATGCAAAGTTTGATGGGCACTGTTAGTCTTGCAACAAAAAAGCATAAATATACTGTCTCGGCACCACAACATTGTTTTAGTACAATACTGAGCCTTATCTTTCTCTTGCACTACTATGGACTTTTATCAAACTTCTAAATACCCTCTGGAATATTAAATGTGCAAAGTTCAGATCAAAAAGGTTTTTTAAATAACAAAACTGAGTACTGGGTATGTGGAGCCCATTTTCCTCTCTCTCCCTGCTGCTCTACATGAGTCACAGCAAGGGAGAATTCCCACGTCCAGTGAACAGTGCCCATTCTGTTACATCTTCTATTCAGGACACAGAATAAAAACACAAATGGATCCACTTTTCACAAGAGGTCAACTGCAGTAACTGTATCTTTATTAATGGGGGTTACACAGGTTGGCAAGGTCCTCATTCTCTCCGATTCACACTTCTCTGTGGGTAAATGGTATTACTCAAAGAAACGCAAGAATTGATTTCAGCACAGCTTGCTAAATCAAAGCTGTAGGCTGAGTGTGCCTCATGCAGACTGCAAGCCAAAGCCTTGATAAATAAAGCAGATGTCTCTCAGACAGAACCAATAAGGAATTAAGCTCTAAGTCTATGAAATTAGACTTCCACAGACTAAAAAACACACACCAAAAGACTGTCCTAAGACACAAAGGAAGACTGTGGCAAAATTGAAAACGCAAAAATCATGCTTCTCTCCCCCAGAGGATTTATTTCTATCCTATGCACTATCACAGTATAGGTGGTTATATGCCTTTAAATGACTTTCCTGCTACAACAATCCCATGATCATTATTCCTGCTACAGATCACCTGTGAACCATGATAAACTGAAGATGACAGGAGAGGAAGCATGAGTACAAGACAAACTCACAACTTCTGTTGACTGAAAACTCATTATAAACATTCAGTTTACACAACTGTTTAATAGCTAATTAAATAGCATAATGCAGCAATGCTACCTTAATACTAGCTAAGATTCTGTCTCTTTGACCTGACTGCTCATTCTCACTAATGTGATGCAACACTAGCTTGGTTACGCTGACGTATTTTTTTCTCAAGCTGACATTACAAACCAGATCAAAGAAATCCACCCAAAAGGCTGTTAGGTTGTTTTAAAACTTGTACTCTTACAGATTTTTCCCTTCTCTTATGCCACTTTTAGGCATGCAGAATCATATTGTTAACAGAAGATTGTACATTATTTATGAAGACAAAACATTTTGGACAAGAACCTTCCTTTGAAATGTTTTTCAGCATTGCTTTCTTCTAAAGAGTTCTTGTGTTCACACTGGGACCTTGAGACACTTCTGTGTGGGTACACAAATGTGTACCTTTGCTTTAAGTAAACTAAGCAAAAAAATTTATCTAAGTTTTGGACAAAAAATTATTTACTTTTTGTAGAAAAAGCACATACCATATGCTGCAATAAATTATGAAACAAAGTCTGAGGGCTTATTTTTACACTTCTGTTTACCCACAAAGTCCTTAAAACTGGGGGGAAAACAAAAGAAAGCAACACAATAAATAAGGACAGACATTTGTGCATGTTTACATTTGTTCCCATCTGCACCAAAGTTACTTATTTTATGACAATTTCTTCTTCTTAAATAAGATATTGCACATTAGAAGATTTCTTTATGATCTTCAACAGAAATGTGTCGGTTTGGGGTTTTTTTTCATACTATTTTAATTGCTGTCTTATCTGATCAACAGGGTGTGGTGCAACCAACATCCTCACCAACTGCAACCACCTTCAACCCATGAAAACACCTCTGAACAGTGTTTCTGATAATAACAAGCCCATGAGATGTCTTCAACTGTATAGAGAGAATACTAAAGACAATGCGAAAGAGATGTGTTGCCAGGAAAATTACTTTATGTATTAAAATTTTAGTGCAACTTAACATACGCACATTCACATGTGACTTCCTACCAACATCAACACTCTTGAGACAAATATTTTGTGGAGCTGTAACTATATATTTGTTAATTGTTAGCTGTTCATCATTTGACAATGCATGCAGAGATTTAAAGCAATTTTTCAGTAGAACAGAAGCAGAATATGTCATCTGGGAAAGGATGCACTAGGAATTTGTGTCACCTACACAAAAACTGTATTTGGTTTACTGAACCCTCACTCATACTTGCAAGAGCTGATAGAAAATGGAGGAAGAAAAGATGATGATTGAACTGGTCTGTGCCCAAAGATTTAAAGGACAAGAATATTGTTGAGGTTGATTAGATTTCTTCTCTCACTCGGAATTAGGCAAAACAACTTTTTTCCAAGAACACATTAACATTGCTTCAGTTACTGGGCTAAACAATTTCTGTTAATTTAGGGGACTCTCTTCAAACCATACATGAAAGCTACTAAGCTAACATTAATGGAATAATTGTATTATTGTATTTATTTTGAAGAGCATTTACCTATGTTTAACAAAATCATACGTTAACACATTAAGGGATTTCTGATGCAAGTGTAAATATTTCATGTAAGCATAAGCTGTACTGTTTACACTAAAAAGATGAGCAAAAATTTTTTACTCTTAGTAAAATGGCATAGAGTCCCAGTGGGGTGTACACCCAGAATAACTACCATGTTGCTACTGTTGCCAGCTTCAGGCAAAAGCTGGCTGCAGGCCCTCATTCTTCCCAGCATTTTTAGATGGAGGGACAAGTAATCATGTGCATGTGTGTATGAAAAGCTTGCCACAATGATGGGCTAGCCACAATGCCAAAATCAAGGTCATTACAGACACTCAGTGCATATGGAAAGGGTCATTTTGCTAGGAACAGACCAATTACCAGTGAGCATATATAATGACTATTCATGATGTCAAAGCAGCTTGCCACACTGCTTTCATCTGCCAGCACACAAATGCCTATACAAGAATGCTGCAGCTGTCAAGGGAATATCTGACTCAATGTATGTATCTTGGATTGGGTTCTGTAGGCAGTCTGGCCTCTGTACTGAGGTACCAGAGAGGATAATTCCACAAAATGACAATGTATGAGACCACAAAAATTCAAACCATAGCCTTTATATTACAAGAATCCTAGTTGATTTCAGCTGTTACAACAGAAAGAACCAGTTATTATACACAAATGCCTCACTGACCAAAATTAAGATATTTTTCCCCCCTTTTCCCTCAGCACTGTTCATCCCATAACTCTTTAAAGGAAAAATATGCAGGCTGTTGAACAAAGATGCACATACAGAATTCTTCGCCTCTCAGCACTGCAGTAGAGACAGAGACTTCTTTACTCTGCCACCTTAAAACAGATGCACATATTGAGTCTTTTGAGTCCTGTGAAACAGCTCCAATCAAACTGGAGCAGACTAAAAAGTCACAGAAGATAACAAGAAAAAAGGGAGAAAAAAAAAAGCCAACAATAAAAGAAATGCTACATTATCAGGCAAAACGGCATTTAAAGAAACTAATTCTTGAAACTGCAAGGTTGTCCTCAGCTAGTAGAGGACAATCAATAAGATCTTTCCTGCTATGAATAAAGAGCTATCAGCTTGGTCTATCAGAAATCATCCAAAAATTTTAAGTGCAAGTTTTTAGTGCAGATAGTGGCTTTATCTTCATGTAAATTCATGTTACGAAGTGATACAATTGCTATAGGTTTGTATACTGTAAATTTGTTGACCAGGGCTGTATGGCATTTTTCTCTGGAAAGATATTAAGGGAAACCAGGAAATTTAATGACTGGGCTCTGGCTATACAACAGGAATACTAAAAAAGCAAACTAAAAGCATGACCTTCCCTTGTTTGTAGGGAAGAAAGGACAGATGGCAAAAATATACAAATCCCACGTTAAAGAGGGACAGATCCTGGTAGGACTTTTAATGGACTCTAAGAAACATATTGAAGGGCTCAGCCAGGAGAAAATAAGACAACCATGGTTAGCCAAAGACTCTGTTGCTCAAGGGCACACCAGAAAAACACAAGGCCATGTTCCAGACACAATCCAGAGGGATTAGAACACCTGAAGTGGGAAAGCTTGTGGGATGTGTGATTTTAACATAGATAATAAATGTATTACATCATACTGTTACAATAAAGGGCAACAGCAGCTTCAGAATCCCTATGATTGATTTTGGGTATGCTCTCATATCTGTCATGGTCTTCATTATGAAAAACCTCAAGAAAAACACCCAGGATTCTGGGAAATCGCTTTTAAGATGAAAGGAGACCGTGAGGTAGCTGCTCAGTTGCATTAGGCACTTGAACAGTGGATGCAATCACAAGGGTAAGAACGCTAAAATATGAAACCTTCTTTCAAGCGTATTCCTGAGACCCCAGCCTTGGGGTTTTAATGAGATTCTATTTAGTTTCCAAACATATAGAGCATACTGGATTCAAGGAGTGCAGCCCAAAACTTCAGAATGGTAAGTAATCAACTGGAGAGGGCAACCAGATCTTTAACAAATACTGTTAAGATTCTTGCTTTGAATTGTTCATGTTTCCAATTCAAATCATATTAGAACAATAGATTCTTTTGAAAAATGTTAACCTCAATTTTTTTTTGATGAAATACAAAAACAGTACAGTGGTAAGCCACAGAGGGGATTTTTCAGTGATAGAAAAGGATCTCTCGACAGCTGAATATATTCTTTTCTATTTCTGAGAATATTCTGATGTTACAGCTCAACTCTAAATCTTCATTAAGGGTATATATAGCACTACTAAGCCGTCAAAGACTAAGAACAAGAAAGCTTAAAGATGCCCACACGTCTCAATGAATGCACATCTACCAGTTTACACACCAATTCAGACAAACTGTCTACAACCAGAAGCACTGGGGAGCTTACTAAAACTGGACTTGCTACAATCTGAGATTTGTTTAACTTCATGCAAATTTTCTGATCCCTGAAATATATATGAGTGTTTATTATCTGGGGGCAGAGTCTTATAAATTAGTGCATACTGACCTGTAGAGGCACAGACCCACAACCTCTGGTCTCTCCTTAGTTGGGTGAGAAGATACTTCAGGTGAGAAGCCCTGTAAGCCGTGCTACTACAGCCCTGTGTCTCAGCTGCTACGTGCTGGCTCTCAGATGAACTTGGTCGAATCTATCTTTGTAGGCACAACCTTAAAAATAAATTGTCTCCAAGCTATGAATGTAGATGAAGTTGGGATTTTGTTGTGCCAGCTTGTTACCAATCTAAAACTTAACATAATCTTAAAAATTTTTTTACAGTCTTGGGTACTAATGGTTTATTAAATAAACCTGTCCTCCTAGCGCAATCAATAATAACAATAAAGACTACTAACAATTTGCATTCTTTTAAAATTTTGTTTGCCTCAGGTAAGTGGAATCTTCCAGAATAAATATTAACTTGGATTTAAATTGAAGTTGAAAGTGATTGATGAAACTTTCATATATCTGCACTCAAATAATCTGTGAATACAGAGAAGTGATTAAAGAAAAATCTTATTAACTTCAACCGGACCAAAGACTTAGGTCAATATTGAGATATTTTAACCATCTCATAAGTCTCTTGGAGACAGATATGCGTTATCAGTCCCATAACAGAAAACAATTTTTCCCCACAGAAAACAGCCTTTCTGAAACTCTTCAGTATGGACACAGTCATTAAACCCACTAGCAACTTGTATAATTTCAACACTTCCTTTGGGAATTGAATGCAGAAGCATATTATTCATTTAGATGGTCAATCTTTAAATATTAAGCTGTTAGTTTTTGTTTTGTTTTGTTTTGTTTTGTTGGTTTTTTTTGTGTTTTGTTTTGTTTTTTGTTTTTGGTTTTTTTTTAAGAATAAGCATTTCCTACAAAGACAAAAAAAACAGGATTGCAAAGAGGAACCCACGACTACCTGAGCCAAATGTCAAGATCTGAGAAGACAAAGAACTCATCTCTTTAGTACAGAACTTACAATTTCCTCCCCCCATAAATGAAGATGATTTTTCTTCCTCAATTAAGGATTTTGACCAAATTCTATATTCAATTCATCCAAAGCTAACATGTTGCTCACATAACACATAGCAAGTCAGAATGCAGCAAGTGCTTAATCTTCAGTGGAAAGTCTAGTGGTTAACCATGCAAACAAATTACTTAACATTTTCCTCAGGAATCACTGTATTTCCATCTCCAGAGTGGCTAACATTTGCATATCATTTCAGTAACGCGTGGTTATGGTTAGGACATCCAGAGTCTGTATCCCACAAAGCAAAATTGTGGAGGTTAATGTTCTAAGGCACTTGATTCAACCAAACTAATAAATTTTCCTTCTCCTGTGCATGATCTAATTGAGGTAATTTAGACAAGCAGAGTTCGAAAACTTATGTTCAACTAAATGAATCATGAGTCCACAGAAGGCTTAAATTCAGAAGATGACTGAGGGTAGCAACGTGCAAACTGACAAAACTGCAGAAGAAATGCAACTGCAAGAAAAATAATTATAATATAGGATGTCTTTAAAGAGGTAACATGCATAGGAACAAAAAAGTAAAGTAGTTTTTCCTCTGCCTATGAGACCAGAGATTGCATTTCCAGTGTCTTTACTAGAAGACCACTGAATAGCTTAGTCTTTCCCATACAGAGAGAAAGAATAGAGTTGTGTAAGACAGGAAAGATCACAAACACACATGCAAAAACATAATAAAGCTAACAGCACAGGAATAATAATAGAAGATGAAAATACACTGCAAGCAGCTTGTATTAGGATGGTATTGTATTGTATTAGGATCTATGCACAAATGACATACACTAACTTAAATACTCGTCAGAAAAAAACTTCTCAATGGAAATACGAAGTACTTTGTCACATAACTCAAATCAAATCAAACTCTTGGGACTTTAGTCATTGATGCTTTGAAATATTAAGTTGGTGTAGTGTTTCTTTAAGAACTAAATGTTGCAATCCCTTACATGGCATAAAACACTTTTTCCAACTTCCCTTGTGCTTAATATAAAAAGCAAGAACAAAAGATGTATCAAAGATAGTTTACTTCTGCGTTTCCAGAGGAAGACCAAAAGTAACTGCAGGGTTGAAGTGCAAGAGAACAGCTTTATTTATTGCTCTGATAAATCTGATACTGGCACACAGCCTGTAATTGCCTTTGTACAACTCTCTGGCTACAATCACTATTTCATTGACTCTGGATTTATGGACAGACTCCTCAATCCGGTAAATCTTCTCCTGGTCAGTGATACTTCCCTGATGCTGCAAACAGGGTGGTCCAAATCGCCCAAGAACTGCATGACAGAATCTTCTCTTACAATACTATTTCTAATAACATGGCATACTTCAGGACCAAAATCCTCCTCTTAAATTTACATGATAAATTTTGATTGAGGCAATTTCCTCTTCCTATTGCTATGAATGTAAACTGAAATTTGTAGTGCACCAAAACTCAAACTGACAGCAGAACGTGAGAGAAGAGGTCCCTTCCTTGATTTTTTTTTTTCTTTCCCCCAAGAAGTTAGTACCAAAGAATTCGCAGCTTGCCATCTAGCCATTTGATTTTGTTGGCCTTTTCTAAAATACAAATGGATCTACAAGGTACCACAATATATGATAAATTGGAAAATAGTATCATACAATTAAAAAAAAAATAAAAAGAATCTAAAGGAAGTAATATTTAGCATGATTTATACTTAAAACAGAGGAGACTACTACAAAGATGTTCTATAGCAGTATATACATTCCAACGTAGTCTGTAGATTTCCTCAAACACATCATCATTAATATCAAGGGCAGAATTTGGCAGGGTTTTATTTACAAGCAACACAAAGCTCTCTCATTTAACTTACCAAAATGCTAAAGCTACAATTTCCAAAGAGATTCATGTAACCCACTCACCAAAATCTGACTGAAATATGAACATCCAGTTCCAGTTAAGGTTTTGAACATCTCTCACTATGAATTCCGCAAATGCCCAAACTGACTATAATTCCTTCTGCCAAGATAGGTTTTTGTTATTGTATCACCTTTCTCATAGAGCTCCTCCATCGCTTTCCAGGTTTCAGCTCGGACCTCTCGATTGCTTTTACCCAGAGTAGGTGCATCTGGCCAGTGTATTAAATAAAGATCTAAAAAAGAAACAGAATCAGACTACTCACTGAAGCGTCCAAAAAATATAGCATCAAGCCCCAAGAAATAGCATTTTCCCTCCATAATGTCCCCTAACACACTATAAAAAAAAAAAAAAAAAAGTAACAATTACTACTCCATGATCATTACAGTACGCATCCATTTACTTTTAACAAATGAAATCTACAACATTTCATTAACATCTAAACGTAGCGTAAATTGCACATGTGCCACAGATTTAGGTCAGTGTAAATCAGTATTTCATGGTCACACATGCACTTAATAAACTTTCAACACATAACAAGCCCCATTTAAACCAAAGAGATTTTGGTCCCTGGAATTAAGACCGGACTACTGCCAAAATGCTACAAGTCTTCTAGTTTATTGAAGGTAAATATGTTTGGCAGTTCTACAGATATTTTATACAGTTTCAGCAGTGGTTCCTTTTTTATTTTCCTTTCTAAAGAATACTTCCATTTACAAATTTCTGTTGAAAATTACATTACAGTCTTCCATGTAGGTTTGTGGGTTTGTTTTTTTTTTTGCTATAATTTTGTGGCAGCATTTGTGATTTTTTTAGAGCACTTTAAAAAATACTATGTTAAGGGAAGAAAATCGTACTTTACCACCTTTATAAAGTGTTAGCACAATTTCAAGTCAAGATTTACTGCTGATATTATTCAGATTACCTAGATTTAAAAAAATGATAGGATCTATAACTCTTTTACAAGCCTGTAGACACTGCTAGACATTCTGAAGGAGAAACTCAGGAGATACTTTGAAAACAATCACATTTCTATTTAAATTCTAACTGCAGATGAAATAGGTAACTGGAGGCATCCCAGTCAAAGAGGTGTTGGTCTTTGCCATATACATTACTCTGACACAATACAGGAAAAGGAAATAGATGCATGACTGAGATGTTATAAAGCACATAGACAATGATGCACATTTCTTTTTTGGCAGTTCAAATATAGAATTAAGAAATTTTTAAAAAAGGCTTGTTTGCAATGAACAGATTTTTTTCTTTGAAGCAATTACCCTATTCAGTTAAAGTATCTCTTTTGGAAAACACAGACCCTCTGCCATGATTTTTTTTTTTTTTTAAATTCACATTTAAAGACTGAACTAACAATTACTTCACTGGGCTGGTACATTAGCTTTCCAACTCTTTAAATACAAATGCAACCTCAAGGAAAGAGGAAAAGGTAACATCAAATTCACTATAATACACCAGTTCCTATTTGGGTACATCATTGCAACACTGTTAGAGTATTTTGCTGACACTAAGAATCTAATTACAACAGTACAGAATTTTGTACAGTAAGACACATTACAAGCATATCAAGGAAAGAAATATTTTGGGCATCAAAAATCATGAGCTAAATTTGCATCTTCTGATATCAAGAACCCACTAGACTTTTAAACACAATTGCTCAGACAAGCAAATACCACATATATAATGATTTGCAGCATCTTATGTTACATTTAAAAAGAAAGTTGTCAATTCTTTGCCCTTATATATACAAAATCCAGTCCCAATATAGAAAAGAGTAAAACCCCACATGCAGTCTTCTTCATCACTAATCTGCAAATAATTGCTTCTTCTCTAATTGCACTGAAGAAAGATGTACTCATTAAGAATAAATGTCAATATAAGATACTGGAGTAAATACCAATTTCTGTGACATTTAAGTGAAAACTAATATTGGGATATTGATTAATGCATTTGGTAAGTTTATGTTCAAAACTCAGAGCTATTCTAATTCTGTTGCCAATAAAGTCTCTTTTAAAATTGCCACTGACTTACATTAGGTGAAAGCCCAAGGATGAGCATGTGGAATTGCTAGTATCAATGGAAGTATTCATTTTGATCCAAAATTACATACATCACTGGCAGTACTTACTGCACAGAGGTTGCCATGGTTTAATTTAAACTTTTTTGCTTGGATAAAGCAAATGTCATATAGAAGTACATGTAAGTTTACCTCACGTAAAAAAGGAAGAATTGAGTATCTTTAATTGCCGATTATGTTCTCCAAATTGGACTAATGAGAAGCAGTTAACTATGCAGAAACTTATCATATCACACCAGTAAAATATAATCATTAACTTCAGCAGGATTTCACCAAAAGCTACTTTACCCAAAGCCTGAATATTCATCACAATTTGCAAATGTTCACAGAAACAGCTACACTGTGTATTTCCACATATAAAGATGCTTTGTATTCAGCCCAAGAACTTGAAGCACTCTCAGAAGAATGACTTTTAACAGATTTGATGACGGAAAGATCTCTGGCCTTGGATATTTTAAAACATGCAGTACATCACCCTTCCTTGTATCAGTGTCCAAGTTCTCTTCAATGCAAACAGGATTAACATCATCTTTCTAAAATAAGGGACCAACAGTTATCAGGTATGTGATATCCGTATCATCCTACTATGTTTACTTTAATTTAGGCTTTTTGTTGAACTAAAAATTACTTCAGTTATATGGACACACATTTAGGGTTAGAAAACAGCTACTGGATCACAGAGTGCAGTGCTTCTTACTGCAAAAAGTATTCAGGAAAGATGTGTGGCAAAGGTACCTTATCTCAGAGATAGGGTAGGATGCTCTTTCTGCTAGTCATGCACAAATCACCCCAGTACAGCTAGAAGGAATACAGTGTACCTCACAATGAGCAAGAGAACTGCCACTCTTCTTAAATAAACTAAGCATAACTGCATCTGCTCAAAAATTTTGCACGATGCCTGTAAGTCAGTAAAAACAGAAAGCACCTCACAAACCAAGGTCTACAATTTCATCTTCATTTGTACGCACATTCACACCTACACATTTTCTTTTGCTTAAAATATTTCCCCTCCTGGAGAATTATGTGAACACAAACACTCTTATTTTCATTTTGGAGGCAAGAAAAGAGTTTTAAGTTATCTATCAAAACAGCTTAGGGTTCTACTAATCAAGAAATATGTGACTTTATCACTGACTGGAGGTTTTTAAGAACAGACTACACTTTCATCTATTGAGAACGATGTGGTTGTGCCTTGTAGTATGGGATAAATTAGAGATACTGCCCAACCATAGAAGCAACCTGTGATTCAGAGTATCAGGATGCACTTGAAAAAGAAGAAAAAAAAAAATCCCAAACATTCACAATCAAATTTCGTATTTTGTATTTACCAGCTTTTTATAGCATCCTAGTGTAGCAGCGTTAAGCGAGGGCCTGAAGTTCATTTGAACATTCAAAACACAGTGCTGCAGGACAACTAAAATTAACACGTGAACTGCTTTCACACAAACATTTAAAATAGAGCAGCTTATTACTTTTTAGTGGTTGCAGCACCTACAATCACAGGTCCCTGCACTTTTAAGAGGAAATTTTACATCTTTAAAAGCCAACAGCATGTCGTCATGGAAATAAAAATTTGCAATTCTATTCAAATTCCCAATACAATATTAAGAAAAGGTCAAAATTCACTATAACAAACCTAGTTTTGAAAAGTAAGCCCTGGCTCATAATAAACCTAAAAGAAAAGTGTGTTTTTTCAATGTTTAGCACAGATATTTTAATTGTAAATGCAATGATTGCATTTTCCCTACTTTTCTGAATTGCCACTGCACTTAGTATCTACATCATGTATTTTTCTCTTCTGATCAGCCTTTTTTTTGTTGTTGTTGTTTCTTATTCTATTGGAACAAGGATCAGTGCAAAGTAATCTCCAAAGTGTTATGAATTCATAATCAATTGAACTGGGTGTATTATCACCATTATGGGATTAATTTATCATACTGAATAAATGATGCTAGAGCAGTTGAGAACTGGTGATAGGTTATATTTGTCTGAACATGTGACCACAGAATGGTCAAAAGGAAAATAAAATTGTTTATGAACTCAGTAACCCACAAATCACATTCAAGAATCAGTTACTTTGGAGGTTTGATCCAAATCCCAAGGAATGTATTCTGCTACTGCCAAACCTGTACGATTTGCTGCCATTTCATATCGGTTTACTGTGACTGTTAGTTGAGGACCGCAGTTAGAAAACGCAAGGAGCAGAGTATCTGTTACAACCACTTCCCACAAATAATGTAAGTTTCCAGCTTCTCATGGATATATAATTTACTGATTCCAATAAAAATCCTGGAACATAGCTCTCCTAGTACCATTTGTCCAAAGAATGTTTATCAAAAAGGTTTCATAACAGTATTTTACATGGAACACTTTTTCTCTTAAAAAGCTGAAACTGCTTTCAGCAGTTTGTCTGTTTCAACAGCTGGGATTCTATATACCGCTAATGCACAGATTTATCAATTCCTCTTAGATTATTTCCCAAGTCTCTAATTCAGTCTGCATGGATGGGCTGGGTGGTCCATAAGGATCTTCGAGAAAATTAACAGGACCCTCCTTTGAGCAAAGAGCTTAGCCACACATTTAGCTGCCAGGGCTCCTACAGCTTTTTCTTTTTGCAGTCCTCTGAGTGACTAACTTTCCCTCCAACATAATGGTCTAACTTCACAGATGTATTTAGGAACTTCCAGTTTTCTGTATTAACCATGTATCTCCACCGAAATACTGTGGACCACCACATATTTGGTTAATATATAATGAAATCTGTAAATTCTGATTTAGGTACATTTCATGTGCCTTTATTTCACTTTGCTATTTCACAGAAAACCTGCCAGATTTAACACATGCTTGTAACTAAATAATTTACTTTCCTAAATAAGCTCAGACAAAAAATACGCTGTTATTACCAGATCTTTTCCTGTCACGGATTCCATGTCCTCTCTATGGTATACACTGGCCAGCAGAAAAGGGATATATAATGCAGGTATGAACATACACAGAGCTAGGTTATCTAAACTTAGTTCTACACGTTTATGAGCATATTTTCAAACTAATCTTCTGCAGTCCAGTTATTTTTGTTAGACTTGTGATAACCCTCAACACTTCCAACAAAAACTCTTACTCTAATCATTCTTGAAATACTTGAAAAGCACATTTCAAGATATTGCCACTTTTTTTTTTTTTTTTTTTTTTTGCCTTCCAATAGCACCTTCCAGCTGGGTTCTTTCAGATAGGAGATATAGGGGTCCCTAAAGCACAATGCTTTCTATGAATCCCAAGAAAGACACCATGTATTGTACCTCTTCCAAGCACCTACTTCACCAGCATAGAGAGTGCTAAACATGGAACCCAACCTTATTTCTTTCACATAGAATTATCTAGGTTGGAAAGAACCTTTAAGATCGTCTAGTCCAACCACCAACCTAACTCTGATTAAACAAAATTAAAACAAACAAAGGAATGGTGCCTCAACCACTTTATTGGGCAACTCATTCCTATGCTTAATAACCCTTTCAGTGTAAAAAATTTTCCTAACATCCAATCTGAACCTCCTCTGGCACAACTTGAGCCCATTTCCACTTGCGCTACTGTCTGTAACTTGGGAGAAGAGACCAACCCAAGTGCAGATAATACTGTGTTTAACAAAGATGGTCTGTGGAGTTGATCCAACAGTTCAGATTAAAATCAAGAAGACAAAACCGTTACTCCACTTGTTATCCCATCCTTCGTGCAGAGGTCACCCATCCTCATTGACAGATTAGTGAATTGCATGTGACGTATTTCCTAAGCCATTAGAGTTTACAAATTGTTAAGTTAAGGCAAGCTGAAGCCAGCATTGATTTAGGTCACTATGTCAGGCTAAGCAGTGGTTCAGGAAGAGCTTTATAAATTTTTCAGACACCTCCATATCAGTGGAAGAAAAGTGAGGAAGGAGGGAAGACGGGTAAGGGTATAAAACAAAACAAAAGGAAAACAAATCTGGTATGGAAGGAAATTGCACAGGCAGTTGTAATACCCCTTAATTTGTCTTAGCAGTATGAGCAAAAGAAGTCTCAGAACTGACTATATCTGATAAGCAGCAGTTGTTTATGTCAGGCCAAGGATTCACTCACACTGTAACAGTATTGTGCATTTATTGCTCTCAGATATTTCTTCCCTTTTTTCACATATTTCTGCTTAGCAGCAATATGTAAACTGAGTATTTGTGTGAGCACCTACTTTAATCAGACTACTGAAGTAAAAGCAAATTACAGTACTAAAAAGAATTACTGAAAGTGATTTCCTGGAAGTGAGTCAAGTTTTCCTCTCATCGACATTCAGCACCAGTGCCACAGTAAGCAGAAGAAAGAAGAAAGCAAACACAAAACATAACAAGCAGAAAGCACAGAGGAGAAGACATGTTATTTCTTCATTTAGAGGAGAAAGTCAGGGCTTGAAATGTTGTTTATGAAAGTCTCCTTGCAGTGACCTGTATTTGCATGGGACAGACAAAAGGAGATTTTAATTTCTTTTGCACTATTCTGTACCTGTGCAGGAAGTTAAGAAATAAATTTCCAGAAAAAATGGAGCCAAAGATGTGCATACAAATATCTCAGCCTTTAACGGATACAGGCTTTTTTCCTTTCACCTGCAAAGGGGCCAAGCAAAAAAGCCAGTACATACAGCACAGAGCTGCCATTAATATTATATGCCATTAAATCTGCAAAATCTGTACTTCACAGAAGCTGTTCACTTCATTAGTAAAGTTTATTTATTGGTAACAGGGGGACTGGGTGAGTAAAGAGAAGAAAAATGAGGGTTTTCTGGACATCAGTAGATAATGTCTGATGGTTAGGTCAATTATTCCTTGATTATCAACATAAACACTATCTCCAGCAGTGTCATTATTTTAGATGATTACTTTAAATTAATCTTCCTCCACTTTCTTTTCATTGTTCCAGCTAGGGAAGCAGCAGCAAAAACACAAAAACATTTTTAAAAAATATCATGTTTATTTCTTTCAAGTATCTCCTCTTCTATGATCTGTTGCAAAGAATTAAGTTGGTGTCATTATTGCAGTAACAATAGCAATAGCACATCTTTGACTACAAGAAGTTGATCAGGGTGAGTTTAAAAGTGCCTAAATCTAATTAAGTGTTTGCTAGATTTAGTCTTACATAGTCTGGTAGATACTTCTAACATTTTTGCCAAAGTATATTGCATCAAACAGACGAAACCAACGGCAATTATTCAGAATTTTAAAAACTTACCAGACCTACGAAATAAGATTTAGAAAGGACTCCCATTCCTTGAGATTTAACAGAACAAAGAAGAAATCAGGCATTTTTATAGTAATGTATTGGCAACAGGATGACAAAGTTTATGAATTCTTGTTTCACAGGGTTCAGGTATTTTTAGCAAAATATATAAAACTCATGTAGTCGTTCATCAAAACAGTTTAAAAAGTAAATATACCTCTACAAAACAAACCTCGATCAGTTTTAAATCATTTGCAACAAGGAAAAAGTCTCTGCTCTTAATTGTACGCATGTGAGCTTCCCAGAGAATGAACAGAACAAGAAATCTGCAAATGTGTAAATAAAGGCAGAAATCGGTTTCTGTGATCTATCTGTACTACAGCATTTTTTTTTTTTTTTTCAGGAATTCATTCATCTTTGCAAATACTCATATGGAAGGCACAATATATGAGCTATATGTAAAGATACATACCAAGATATTCAACACCAAGTCTTTCACATGACTCCAAGCACGCTTTTTTTGTGTTTTCATAGCCATAATCACTATGCCACAGTTTGGTAGTTATCCAGAGGTCCTCTCGCTTCACACCACTCTCTTCAATGGCTTTCTGAAGGAGGGATTCACAGCCATATCTCTTTGCTGTGTCAATATGACGAATGCCACAATTTCGTAATGCATGGACCACGGCATCGTGGGAATAGCCACCTTGGTGGGAAGTACCTAAGTAAATAAAACCACAAGTGAATTGTCAGTGGTGAATTATAGAGGACATATTTATCATTCTTTTTGACTTTCACTTTCCTTTTTTGGTATATTGTCACAGAACTTTCTTATTCATTTTTCATTTCCTAATAATAAAGAAATGGGAACTAACAGGTCTCTAGGTCAGGAAAATGCATAAAGTGCTAGAATATTAACACTGAACAGAGATCACTTCATCAAAATAAGTATCGACAGCATTTAACTGTAGAAAAGGGATTTTAGAAGTCAGGCTGAAGAATATCAAAGAGAAAAAATATATTTTATGGAAAATTAGTATATGGCACTTAATTTTTATATAGGTGCACAACATTTACAGATTAAAATATTAACAAGAAATAAAATATAATTTTAAAAGCAATTTCTTTTGCAGAAAACATATCCGGAAACCTTTACTCTGTTAAACTCCTGGTAGCTGCAATTTATTATCATATTGTGCAACCCAAACCAGGCCAGACCACAGGTGCAACTGACATAATCTCAAGTTCAGCAGTAACCAAAACAATGGAATCCTAGACATGAGTTACAGAAAGGACATACAGGGAGTTTCAGTAACAAAGTACTGTAACTCTTATTGTGTAGGTATTCACTGGATGTGTATTCTATATGTCAAGGGGGCGGAAGGAGGAGGAGACTCAGCAGGAAAAACAACCAGCAGGAGGACTGTCAGATAAAGAACTGGTTGAGAGCAAGGAGGATGATGTTTCCACTTACCCTTTCCTGTTACTTGTTCTTCCTGCCATGAGCCCCTCACCCATTCACCCTTACTCAAACACTTCTCACAAACAGTAGTTTCTACAGTTTGTAGGAGGAAATGCTCAGTCAGTTCCAGCCAGCTACCAAAGCCACCTTTTAAGATGATGATGAAAGACCCCAGTACCATAAACAATAGCTGGCATGCAAATGGCTAGGTCACTAACTTCAGGAGGGCCCTGTGCAGTTGTGACAGCAACAGGGTCTTCAGCCACCACTGAATCTAAAGGAATAAAGGACTCCAGGTCAAAGAAGAATAATATAAAGTGAAATTCGTATCTACTGTTAACTTTCCCTTTCCCTCCAAACAATACATATTTCTATATCAAACACTACCTGCATGTTATGGTATTAATATAGGTATGTGGCTACTCAGACTGTCAGAAAAAGGAAACAAATGAAAACAGAGTAAGTTACCGTAGAGTCATCCTGCAAACCTCCCATACCCGCCCTGGAGAGAGAAAGTCCACGGGAGTCCGCATGACTCCCTCACATATGTCAGAACTTAAAACACATGCAAGAATGAGAACTTACAAAATCTTACTTGCATGTAAGGCAAGCCAGGTTCTCCTAGATGTGTATCCTTTTAGTTCATTCCTAATCTTAGAAGGAAAGCCAGTGACACCTCTGTAATCTTGCCCAACACTTCAAGTCACATTTTAAAATGATATACAGTATGGTCTGATATCCCACACGTATACCTGAGGATCATGACATTCTGCTGATCTCAATGGGACAACACTTACTTTATGCTTACAAAATATAGAGCATTAAATTATTGATTTATCTTCATGGATTTTTTAGAGTGATGAAATTATAATACCATATTCCTAGAACTTTGAAACGTACTTTACTTTCCAAATGTAAACAAAGCTTTAATGTTTTAAAAGACAAAACTTTAACACTTCCTTCCTCCACAGCTATTAATTATGATTAATAACTGGCTTAATTTCTGAGTCATCTAGAAATAGATGACCCTATAACTTTTTAAGTCAAGAAAGATCCACTTATATTTTCAAACAGCTATTTAAAAATCTTCATGAATGTTTAAGAACTTTAGATGAATGCAATGCTACTACATTGCAACTACAGGCAAAGAATATATATGCATTTATTATATTATTCAGATCCCAAAGTAATTTTATTAAAGAATTATATAACTAGCATAGAAAAATTACTATACTTTTGCATAACAATTCATTCACTTTTAATAAGCCGGTATTAGTGCCAAATAAATGAGGTTGTAACTATTGTGTCTGTTTCTGGCTGAATGGACATTTCTAAGCACTGAATGAATGGAGTTCATTTAGAGGTCTTGCAAATGGACTCGGACTCTTTTCAGGCATAATGGATTTCAGTAAGAACATCTAGGACAGAACTTTTTTAATTTAACCCTTCTAAGTTAAAGGGAGAGGGAGGGAAACAAGGAAAAATCAGAATAATTTTTTTGTTGCTCCCCATTCAGTGATGGGAAAGTAAAGAGAACAAGATTAGTCTGAAGAGAATTATCTCAGTTTCTATGCCTAAAAATGAACTGCAACAGTCTTGATGCACTCAATAAATAGAAAGAAAGCTTAAAAAGTATTTAGTATTACTGCTTTGCAAGACAACTTAATCACGAACAACAGGTTTCAAAGTTAATTATGCTAATAACACAACAACTTCTAAACTTCAGCAATCCAAGCTTTCTTGTGTTTGCCCATAAAAATTCATAAGCACAGAAGAGTGACAAAGGAAGGTGGAGTGACTTAAATTTCTATTTTTTTGTGCTTTAAATCCAGACTTAACATTAGTTGAACACATTGACATTCTTACACGTTTGGGATTTCTATTTATTCAGAGATGTAATTCACATTGTACATGTATATTTAAAGAGAAATCCAATCTTGCATTTAAAACTAGTAGAAAGTAGAATCCACTGAATTAATACACTTTTATTCTAGATTTCTCTGACAAAAAAAAAAATAATAATAAAAAAAGGAATTCCTTAAAATAAAAGAGGTCAAAATATAAATAGGTCTGGAAAAACTCCCTATTTTTTAGCTAGCATTTCAACTTGCTTTTCTAGGGGTATAGCACTGTTCTCTCACTGACTGAACTAACTCAAATTTCACAGACACCCAAGATAATTACATTCCTACAGATTTTGTGAAAATCGGAGGTTGGGAGGCACCAGGATATTGCAGTGCCAACACAGATAGGTCAAAGACACAAAACCATTGAAAACTAGGCTTAATTAGTTACGTTGTTCTTTTTGTCATGATTACTCATCACTTCCTTGATATCCTGAAGAACACTGCTATCAAAACCGGGATGAGAAACATGCTCTGGCAATCCACAAAATGTTTCAAAGATTGTGAGGAAGGCAGAATCCTGTACATAGTACAGTTGCTATGGGTTTGGGGCGGGGGGATGCTGAACAAAAACAACAAAAGCCCTCAACAAGCAACCTCCCCCCTCTCTCCCCAAATCTAAACCAGTTAAACCAACACACTACCCTCCCACCCCCCACACACCCAGTTTTCTGCACCATCTCAGCTGACTCTCAGCCTCATTAAACTTTCTGTTCTCCTTCACGGAAGCTGCAGAACTACAGAGAGGGATCCAAAGCATCAACAGCTTTTCAAAAGAGATTCAGGACCTACTTTCTCTCCATGCTTTCTCCCTCCCTTTGTGGAGGAGTGTGTCTTCATGGTCTTTGCAAAACGTGAAAGTATTATTTATCCGAATATATAAAAATGTTCTGTAGTACGTGTAACTTTGACTACTTGCAATCAATGAAATCACCTACATTAGAAAAGTTCCTGTTAGTGAAACCGCAGCCAGGATATTCAGAAATCATGTAAGAGATTAACGATCTTCTGACATCAGTACTGAGTACTAAATTAAAAACAGTTGACAAACAAAAACTCCTACAAAAATGCCCATTCCTTTGGTAAATTTTTATCTCTCAAGCAATCACTTGAAAAAAAAGAAGTTCAAAAGAAAAAGCTCAAACATCCTTTTATCAGTGTTTACATAATCATTGTGTATATATTTTATTGCCTACCATAACAAACTTGACGTATCTTGTTCTATTAATTTTATTTCTATTATTTCAACATTATATCATCAGTGCCACATACTGCATCTTATGAATAAATCAAAATTTTAGTGTCAAAGCCAAGTTTGATTTCACTTATGAGCAAACTCATGATAAAACACAATCATATATCATGTTGCCTATACATACAACAAACGAACATATAATACATTCCAGATTTGTTACTAATCTATTCACAAACCCACATGCCTCTTCTATGAAACAGCTCAAGGACAGAAAAACCTCAGTTGTCCTTGCTTACTGTCTTACCTCCTCCACCTATTTCTGCATTCATATGATTCTCTTCTTTCATAGAATGTAGGGCTCTCTTCTGCAACAGGTGGCATCAGTCAAGCTCATTCTGAGACTATTATACTCTACAATTTTCATCCAGCAACTGCAGAGTATTTCCAATTATGAGATCAAAATCTAATCACACTTTCACAAAACAATTTGGACACTTTACTCAATCCAAGAGTGGTATCTAATACATATATAATGGAGCAGCAACCCTTGCAGGAATGGAACCTATAGAGTTGATGATCTTCTAGACTAACTGGTAGGACAACGTCAACAATAACTGAAAGGCAGTGAGCAGCCTTGTATTATAAAACCAATGCTTTGGTCAGAACTAAAACAGCACACAGGTTTATCTACAGCTCAGTCATTTAAGAACATCAAAGGACGGCAAGGAGCACCCTGCCAGTACTTCAGGAAGACAGGTACTTCCATATTGTAACAAAAGACCAATAAAAGAGGATTCACTAGAGAACCCCTGATAGGGATCTTACCTGCTCTTACACACATTCTATAGCACTACAGCTGCACTGCATGGATGTGGTATTTTCATGTTCCTAAATAATATCACTATGCTAACAGACCTGGCCTCTGTAAAGTGTAGAGATTACACCATGAAGTTTCCCTCACCTTTGAAAAAGCTCTCTGGATTATGGATATTACTTTTTTTAATATGTACATTTTACTTTGGTAATGTTTCTTTTTGTTGTTGTTTTGTTTTCTAAATATAATCCATTGCTTACTACAAAAACAGTCACTCTGGGACTGTTGTTTCTCCTATGTGACTCAGTATAAACTCATAGAATTCAACAACAATAAAAGCAGGCAAGCACGATTTTAAACTCTGCAATTCTATTCATGCAGCTCCACACAGGCACCAAGGAACAGAATGCAGGAATACAGCCTTGCTGCAATGCAAAAGGGAAGGAGAGTGCCATTACATGTTTATTATGTACCCAGGGAAAGGGAAGCCAGAATTGCTCGTTTTCTCTCTTCCTGAGAGGAAGGAAGAAATGGCAATGAGCCATTGTTGACAGAAGCACTCTACTCCCTCCATCCCAAAGAGGCACTGACTGCAGAGGATATTCAGATCATCTGCTGTAAAATGACTGTGTCTCTCTGATCGCTGACCTACCATTTATCTAATCAGAACATCAGAAAAGGAGGTATCAAAGCAACTTTTCAGAATGTGTTTCACAACAAGGCCAGAAAATCTGCAAGTAGCATCTACCATCAGTGCGATGCTATGGCTCTGATAAGGCACCAATTCACTGATGTATTTCTGGCAACAAAAATACACTATCACCCAAAAAATGCAAATATTTTTTCCTACAGGAGTAAAGAGCTTTTCACAGGAAAGCACCAGCTATTTAAATTATTCAGCTGTTGTTTACAAATATTTTTATCACACAGAACCTCTCAACTAACTTTATAGGGCAGAACAACTCTGGAAAGTGACCTATGCATTTGAAAGGCAATTATGACTGGGTAATCCATGTAGAAATTTCATAAGCAGAGCAGCAGCACACATTTATTTAAATGCCTTTACAGACAGACTGCCAAATCTTGAAGCCTTTTCTTTCACTCCACACTTTCCCACCACCGTGAGAACTATTTCTCATTAACAACCAAATTGGTTTCAGATGCTCTGCTATAAGATGTTACCTTAGAAACCATTTGGTAAAAGACTGTGGCTTCCTTCCATAGAAATCTCAAGCAGTGAAAAGGCAGATTTTCTGGCATAAATCAAATCCAATTTCTAGGGTTCACTAAACCTTTTCTCCTCAGAATAATGTTTTGTGACTAGATCTTAGCAGTTAATAGTGCACGAAGAATTGCTGGTGTGAACCAGTCTTAAATGATTTTCATTCTATTCCCTTTGTTAACTCAATTGAAATTACTTCCAGTATGTATCATACTTTGATAGAACTTTTAACTTTCTAACTAAGGAGGATATGTAGCAAATAAATATATTGAATAAAAATATTGCTGTTTTCCTGCATTTTAATATATCTCCTTAAACTACTCTATCCGATAAATGACATCAGACATTAGGAAATATTTCACAATAAATGAGACAGACCTGTGAAAATTTTTCTGTCCTCCAAACAACTACTACAAAAAGAGAACAATCAAAAGAAAAAAAAAACAACTACGCCTATATTCTGTACTTAAGTAAGACACTATCATAATCACTCCTGCCGTGAAAGTTTGACATAAAAGTATTATGTAAGTAATCTACAATTAAGCATAATCAACATACAATTAAATAGAGGGATAGCAATTTTTAAACTGTAGTTGATCATGAGACCAATAATTAAAAAACACTTAGAATATTGGAAAGATAATATTACAGAAAAAGATATAAAGAGAACTGCAACGAATGGTAATTTGTAGCTTACAAGATGAAAATGTATGCACAACAGCATCCTTGTGGGATCCCAATTCAAGATGGTGTCCAAGCTGATAGCTAATTTTTGACATCTTAACAGTGCCCTTTTTACCCATCAGACTGCTCACAGAATCAGTGCAATTGTGAATCATTCCAAGATACTGCTCCTGCAGTATCATGTGACAGTGCAAGGTCTGAGACTTGCAGTGTCCCACTGCTAACCAGGTGTGTGCACAAGCTGGAAGGACAGCAGCAACCCAGCTATCTGTAGTGCAAACTAGAACTGGACAATAAAGACTGTTTCACATCAAATGCACTTTTTTCCCCACATCATCCAAGAATTTAAAACGCATTCTCTCAAAGGTTCCAATACAAAAAAACCATTTCTTGTAGCCCTCTCACATCACACATTCAGCCTTAGCCCAGTATGTATTAAAATGCAAAGCACTTCCATTCAGGCGTTAAGCCTGGGGAACAGAGCTTACGGTTATGAAACTGATGTAAACCCACAAAGGTGGCTTTCCTCTTTTTCCCCTCTGTAACGAGGATTTTGTATCACACTCCGCGTTGGAGGTACGTGGCATAAACACTAGAACTGAAGAAAGCCTAGGAATCAGTACCACCCCATTTGGAGGCATGAGGTACCACTGCAGTTCAGGTTCCAGCAGCGTGTAACGTCACCACTCAGCGCTGCCAAAACCAAGCTAGGGAGCTGTGGCAAACAAGAAAAAGGTACAATGACTAAAGTCTGCTACAGGAAGATTGAAAGATAAAAAGGCGGCTTTCTTTCCTCCCTCTCCCACCCCCCGCCAAGTTAGGTATCATTTTTCTGCACTACAGAAACACGGTGAAAGACAAAAGGTAAACACATTGGAACTTGATTGTCCATTTCAGACTGGTTACAATTTGATCATATAGTGAGCAATTAAGATTGTGACATACGAAAGTATTAATGGAAATACCAAATTTAAAAGCATAGACAAAGTACTTCTGTTTATACCAACAGAGGCTTTACTTACTAAACAATGATAGAAACCTAATTTTTTATTTTATTATTATTACTTTGACTCAGTGATGGACATTCAAAATTCATCTGTATCACACCAGCAACAGGATCATTAGCAAAAAGAATCCAGTTTGAGAAAGGAAGCTATCTTTCTGCTATTAAATCATAGTTCATATGTCAAAATATAAATAAGGTAAAATCCCCAGCAAAAAAATAAAAAGCTGACCTCATAGATTTGTAGGTGTACAAAGAGTAGAGAAAGCAACACTTCCTCCAGAAATAAAAATAAATATTCCTGTACTGTGGCCCAACATTTTGCCCCAGATGCATTTCCCAGTACCCTTTGAAATTACGTTTGCACAGCATTCAGTCTTTTCTAAAAAGTCCGCAGACTGGAAGCAGGTGAAGTTGGAAGCAAGAAAGGAAGGTCGGATCTGAGCAGGTTTGGCCAGGTTAGGAGAAGATACTGCTTTCTTCCACGGTCTACAAATACACAGCTGCCTGGGATGTGGCCACATTTTGTACACGAGAGAAGTTAAATATCTGGAGGCCCTCAAAGCTCAAGTACAACTTCTCAAGGTCAGATCTACTGAAACTGTGGATGAATTGAGACAGAAAGATTTATAGATGTGGCATTTTGTTTATCACAAGAGGCTATTAAGGCAACTTGGTAACCATGGGTGAGAAGCGCAGTCCCAGCAGAATAAAAAAAGTGGTTGAGACATAAAACAAAGGGAAGAAATAAACAGCCAATTCTTACTACAGGATAAGATTAATAGCGGGGGAGTGCCACAGGTCTTGGTATCAGGACCACTGTTCCATAAATTTCCTTAAGAACTGAAGCCATGACTAAGAGCCATGAATAAAAAAAAAAAAAAAAAGCAAAAAGCAAAAAATCAGTAACAGTGGAGAAAAACAAAAAGTGAAGGCTTGATTCTGCTGCCATTGAATCGAAAAGCAAAATTTCATTTGATTCCAATCCCAACAGGACTGGGTCTTTTTTTGGCAACAGCTAAGTTTAAGAATGAACACAAGCAACTTCGGGATGAGTAATTAAAAGTAGGACTAGGAACACATAATAGAGGGAAATGTTAAAACAATTCTACTCAGCATTAAGGTTTAAGTTATATGTAGCATTTTGACAAAAAACCAACACCCTAAAACAACCTGACATAATAAAAGTGAAGTCATCTGATTCCGTGGTTTTCTCCAGAAAAATCCCACTTGTGAAAAGAACTGGGAACAACACAAGAAGTCTTGCACAGCTGCAGTGCAAATGATGCAATGTCTTCATGCAATCAGTGAAGTCAATTTAAAAAAAAGAAAAGCACAACTTACTTTTACGATTTATTTACTTTAGATAAAGTTACAGTGGAATATCAGGAATCTTATCTATGGAACACCCTGAAATAAGGACAGGAGATATTTTAATAGTTTCCCTTGAGTATGCAGGGAGTCTTTGTACGGGTCTGTGCATATTATTTTAGCATGTTATAGGGCAACACACTGACAAATGCAATAAAAAAAGCAATTTAACCAAGTTATTAGTGCTGAAAGTTATCTGACATCACATTGTTTACAGGGATTGATTTTTATTCTTCCTAGGCTTTTGCTATTTGACTAGAAGCTGCTCAGAGCTGTACCTGTCTCTTTCCCAGTTACAGTGGGAATAATGGCGCTGTCCATTCTTGAATGGTCTCCCATAAAGAACATCATTACTAATAATAAAATACTCAGTGTGTGACATGGGTAAGGCACAGTTAGTATAAAGACTTGATTATTTTGTTTAGTAATTGCCTGTCCTGAAGTCTCTTCCCAAACAAACATGCTATTAATTTTATACTTTAATAGGAAGGGATCATTAGAGAAGTTTTTATCTCATCAAGTTGTTAGTAATTGTAGCTACTCTAAGGGTTACATAAAAAGCAATTTTACAGAAAACATTCTATGCATTTTTGGTATCATCAGCACATCTTGTCAGGAAATCACATGCTATTTGACCACCCCTCTGAATTTCATTATTCCTGTCCCTGCCCCCCCTCAACCCTTCTCCAAAAAAAGCCTCCCAATAGTTCAGTTACAGGAAGAAAAGCCCTTGTGCTACTGAATTATATTCAAATGCTTTAGAAGATAGAATTTTTACCCCTCAGACTTTAAAAAGAAAAAAAAATAAAGAAAAAACCAACAACAACAAAAAAAGGAAGTGACAGCTTTCTAAGCAGGGGCTTCCTACTTAAGAGAAGCAAGCATGAACAGCACAAACTATGTATTTTTCTTCCAAAGCCTGAGGAGGATGTAAGTGAGTGAGCGTGAGTGAGCGTGAGTGAGCGTGAGTACCACTTCGACAAGTGATTTATTTTTGAGGATGTTGCTTTAGATAAGCACCAACTATCCTGTAGTTAACTTTAGTAGAGAATTATATATTCTTACGTTAACTTGAGTACAAAGACACACAAAGTACACAATTCTCAGATACATATAGCTCCTGCAAGAAGGTATAACTATACCAACTTCAAAGTGGCAACATGATATACCAGGTTTTGCGCTGTATTTCTAAAACATTAAATAATTAAGTCTTGCAAACATGAAATGAAATTATAGCTATCTTACTGGCAAGACAGCAAATTTATTCAGTTTCTAAAGCAATCTAAAGCTGTCATGAGGTAATGTACTATCTAGGTCTTATCTTTACACTTGTATCGAGTACAAGGGCCAAATCACCAATATATTGTAGAGTTAAGCCTACTCTAGTTGAAAGCAGCCTTTGTGATGAACATTATCATCGACTGTAAACATGCCTGATCATCTGCATATGAATAGTACTGGCTAACACAATTGCTAGAATTGAACCATAAAACCCACAAAGTTATCAACAGTTTTTATAATCATACAATAAACAAGATATATATTATTTTTATTTGTTAATTAAAACTTTAGCTATGCCGCATATCTCTAATACAAAGGTGGGCTGCCAGAATAATCAGTAGGTGTCTCAGGAGAGTCAGCTTGTTTTACTATTGCTAGTAGACTTGTCTTTCTGCTGGACACAAAACAGATACAATACAGTACGAATATGCATGTAAGAAAATAAAGAATTTAGCACATTTTTCCAAGTAATCTTTCAGATAGATCATAAATTTTGTACACTACATACTCTTCTCTGGTATACAAATTCATCTTTCTCACTAGGTATTTTAAAGGAAATGCATCCTCCTCACAAAAAGCACTTCACATATGCACACACACACAGAGCATCAGAAAGAGAAGGGTAACCTAATGAAAGACCACTTAAGCTCCTCCCTTCCTGTCTTCCCTTCTGTATCAAACATCGACCAATTTATGGAACTTCTGTTATACAGCTTTGGAAGCCAAATCAGCTGTGACATGGAAACTAGCTTATTTTTTTTTAAAAAAAAGAAAACTCATTTAAAAAAACCACCACCACCACACTTTTTGACAAGTGAAGCTTGAACAGAAAAAGCAAATTTTTTTGATAGAATGCCATCCCAGGCTGCTGTTGCACTCTCTCTCCAGTAACATGTTGTGGCTGAGAAACACATTACATGTCTCCTTCTGCAGCTCTCAGCTGCCACAAAAGGGGTTTCATCACTTGGAAATACCTTGCATATCTACCTGAGCTGCCTTCCAGTGGACAGGATTTTTATCTCTCCCTGAAACTTTTAAAAAAGATTATCTAGCAACAGAGGCAATATACATATCTGTCCCCTCAAAGATGACTTTTCATAGATAACAACTATGTCCGCATGGTTAGAGGGATAAGAAATGACAAAGAAACAACCAAATCTTAAATCCTGAAGGGCTCTGCAGAAAATGCATCTTCATTAAAGAAAGTTCTCCTCTACCTTTATATCTGAGTAAATTTTTTTGCACCGCAAGTACTAGTTAATGGCTTATTTTTGTTACAGCCTTACTGCATTAATTTGTAAAAGAGTAGTTAAGCGGGAACACCTACCATACATAAAGACCCCACTGTGTTAGGCTGCATATCATGGTATTTATAGCTTGACCACAAATGCAAGCATAGTCAGTCTTGAGTTTTTCTTCCCTCCCCACTCCATTTCTTAAATCTGCACACATCAAGGTTTTCTTAAAATTATGTGACTAGTTCTTATCTATGACAAAAGCCTCAAGAAGCTGCACAATATATAAACAATATGTCATGTTACTCTAGTAAGACAGGAATAGGTAAATGAAGTCAGACAACAAAACCCTGCTGTTCATGACCCCAGCGTAAATCAAGATAAGCTCCTTAAAAGCCGTACCTGACAGGAGTTAGTGGGCCAGAAAAATTCAAACTTAATTTTCTTAATCTTATATGTTATTATCTATTTATTGTGGCTTGAGTTCAGGCTTGACTATCAACTCCTCAATACTCACTTGTGTAACAGAAGGACAGCAAGCAGCATGCTATTTAAGAGAGAACACAAAGGAGTTTTCCTTCCTGTTTTCTAGTCAGCTTATTCTTTCAATCTCAAATTTAAAAAAAAAAAGTAGTTCTGCAAATAGCCTGAAATACAGTTCGGCTTATATCGAAATAATGGACATGAGACAACTGAGTCCATTCTCTAAAAGACAACAAAAAACCTAAACAAATGAAAAACCAAAAAAAAACCCCAAACCAATGGGCCACCAAAACCCCTATCTATTTATTTTTATAAATCTCCAAGTGAACTAAATCAGCAAAAAGTATTACAGGTTAAACCAGACCTCTGTCCCACCCCCCCATAAAATATTTTTGAACAACACAGGCCTTTTTGTTCATTATATAGTGACTGTGTAAGATACAGCTTCATCAAGTAATCTTAAGGCTATTAGCCTACTAAAATAACAACTTCATATATTGGGCATACACATACCACATACCTATGAACGCATATGTACGTGCATATAAATACATGTTAAAACAAGTTATGAATATTTTGTAGACTTTAAAATATATTTATTTTTAATCTTTTGGCTGACTTTTCAACTAGTACGTGCAGCTCAAATGACTTAGGGTCCTCCGAAACAAGCATTAGAAGCTCCATCTAGTCGCTCAGTGTTTCTGGATGAAGAAACAGCCTAATTAAAACCAAAGGCCAACTCCTATTGACTTAAGTGGCTTAATACACTCCAAAATCCACAGCTCTAATTTTGCCCTCCTTTATACTAATGACAATCTTGAATAATTGCTCTGAAGTCAGTACGCATTCATAGAATAAAGACGAAAAGGCCATTTTATTTTATAGCTTAGATTAATACTTGTGTGACTGATTAACTCCAGCATCACACACAAAGAACATGTGCCCTTGATTTGTATGTTTATGCAAAATAGTGGAAGATCTGGGATATCAAATTGATCCACAGTAAAACTGCATCATGAAAGACTGATTGAGAAGGCTATTCACGTTTTAGAATACATTATGAATGAAAGAGACTTCTGGAAAGACTGTTAAGAGGCAGAAAGNCCAGCCCTGCACACAGTACTCCAGGTGGGGTCTCAACAGGGCAGAGTAAAGTGGCAGAATCACCTCTCTGGATCTGCTGGCAACACACCTCTTGATGCACCCCAGGAGGTGATTGGCCTTTCGGGCTGCAAGTGCACACTGCCTGCTCATGTCCAGCCTCTTGTCCATCAGCACCCCCAAGTCCCTTTCTTCAAAGCTGCTTTCTAATACCTCATCCCCCAGTCTGTATTGACAGTGAGGATTGTTCCAGCCCAGGTGCAGAACCCTGCATTTGCTCTTGTTGAACCTCATGAGGTTCATCTGGGCCCACCTCTACAGCCTGTCCAGGTCTCTCTGGATGACATCCCAGCCTTCTGGCTCAAATATTGTGCCGAAAGAATCCAAGGCCTTTTATCGAGAGATAAACGAAAGTCTTACCTTTACAAGAAATAAAAAACTAATTAATGTCAACTGTATTAAAAGACAATTATTAAAAAAACAAAACCAAACCAAAACGAAAACAAACATGAAAATCTGGTTAAGTATGCAATGGCCATTGGTCTGTGTACGGTGTATGTCTACCTCTCCGTGGCACACCTTCAGACACTTTGCTACATTTCCCATTACGGGATAATCAATGGTCTCTGTTACACATCCAGCACGGACAGTGCTCTGACAACACAGAAGTATCCGTACTAACCCTCCTCTGCTTACACAGTTCTGTGCTGACTTGGAAAATGGCCTTTCATCATTTAGTATTTTGATTCTTTTGAATTGCTAGCAAATCCACCAATTAAACGGATTTGGAATTCAGATAAACTGATATTCCTATGTACAACTCAATGGATTATCCTACTGCAAGCCAATCTTGGGTTTATACCATCTACAGTTCATAAAAAATAAAATCCTTTTCCTGTTTTCTCTAACATCAGAGGGAAAATAAATCCTTTGCTTGCCTTGTGAGGAAAAAAAAATATAAAAAGGCAAGAAAAAAAATATCCTTCTTTCAAGTTCCACAGACAATTTCATGCCCAAGTTCTCATTGCAGGAGTGTACTCTGATTGGCCTGTAGTCTCGTTTTGCTAGGACTGAAGGCAATAGCTTTCCGGAAATTTCACTAGCTATAATTCAGACAACTAACACAGTCTTAAAAGGACTTCTAACTTTTTACACCATATTCACATTTTAGAAAACAAATTATTTAGAATTTAATCAATTCTACTGCAGAACTTCTCACTACATAATTGATAATAAAAGTAAATGTAAGTTACAGAAAAGTTAACTTCCTTTTGCATTTTCATAATTTCAGGCAGATTGTTTTTTTTAAAAATGTCATAAATGTGTGAGCAACAGCCAAAATCATGTGCTTGCTAAACTTTAATACGTCACTAAACCTTAGTTTTCAAAAAGGAAAAAATAAATAAAAAAAAAATAAAATCACCCCCCACATTCTGACGCACTGCTGATGTTTAACAGCATTTGGATTCTTTCCATACACACACAGGCCACGAGTTCCTGAAACCACAAGGCACAAAGTTCACATGGGCCACCTGACTCTTAACACGGAGCTGAGATTCCTACACAGCCTTTCGACTGCAACAGGTGCAGCTGACAAAAAAAACCCACCCAACTCTTCCAGTAAGATTNCGCTGCAGGGCAGAGGGAGGAGCCCCAGAGGGTCCCATTTAACAGGGACACGAAGGTTCACCCAGCAAGAAATAAACCTTTGGAGGAGGGCGAGGAGAGCAAGGCCTGCCCAGCCCAGCCCAGCCCAGCCCAGCCCGCCTCAGGAGGAGTCTCCAGCCCAGCCTGCCGACAGCAAAACCAAACCACAACGAGCTGGCCTGGCGTCACGACGCCTCTCAGATGGGGGTGGCTGTGGCACTTACCGAGCCCCAGCACCGGGATGCGGCAGCCGTTGGCGAGCGACAGCGTGGGGCAACCTCGCACCCCATCCCCCTCCGCTGCGGCCATACTTAGGGGCTGCGGCCTAAGCCCGCGCCTGCACCGCCGCCTGTGTCGGACTACGACTCCCGGCAGCCCCTGCGGCCGCCCGGCGCCGCAAAGCGCGGGGGACGGCGGGGCCTCTGTGGCGGCGGCGTGGCCCGGGGAGGCAGGTGGGAGAGGGGCTGGCGGCGGCCGCCGGTGGAGTGGGAGGGAAGGGGAAGAGGAGCGGGAGGGCCCTGGTGCGAAG
>VXBW01003964.1:49895-106337 GCA_013400375.1 Thinocorus orbignyianus | reverse complement strand
CCCTGCCCCGTGCAGTGACCCCTCCCACTAGAGCAGGTTGCTCAGAGCCCCATCCAGCCTGGCCTTAAAACACCTCCAGAGATGGGGCAGCCACAACTTCTCCAGGCAAAATTCAGGCTTGTAAGCCTGCTTTACAGAAAAGCCTGCTCCCAAGCCTCATAAAAAGCAAAAAACCCGAATAATAACCTGGGGGAAGCAGAAGGTTCCTACTCCCAAGACAAAAGGCGCCTATTCTCTAGCTTGCCTCGCTGCAGGGCAGAGGGAGGAGCCCCAGAGGGTCCCATTTAACAGGGACACGAAGGTTCACCCAGCAAGAAATAAACCTTTGGAGGAGGGCGAGGAGAGCAAGGCCTGCCCAGCCCAGCCCAGCCCAGCCCAGCCCGCCTCAGGAGGAGTCTCCAGCCCAGCCTGCCGACAGCAAAACCAAACCACAACGAGCTGGCCTGGCGTCACGACGCCTCTCAGATGGGGGTGGCTGTGGCACTTACCGAGCCCCAGCACCGGGATGCGGCAGCCGTTGGCGAGCGACAGCGTGGGGCAACCTCGCACCCCATCCCCCTCCGCTGCGGCCATACTTAGGGGCTGCGGCCTAAGCCCGCGCCTGCACCGCCGCCTGTGTCGGACTACGACTCCCGGCAGCCCCTGCGGCCGCCCGGCGCCGCAAAGCGCGGGGGACGGCGGGGCCTCTGTGGCGGCGGCGTGGCCCGGGGAGGCAGGTGGGAGAGGGGCTGGCGGCGGCCGCCGGTGGAGTGGGAGGGAAGGGGAAGAGGAGCGGGAGGGCCCTGGTGCGAAGGGGCGGGTGACAGGAGCGGAGAGACGTGGTCTCGGCGGCGTGGTGGGGCGTGAGGCGCTCTGGCTGATCCTCTCTTCCCTCCTCTGATAGGTGGCGGCGGTGGCGGCGGCGGGCCTGGCAGCTGTAACGGCCTCTCCAACGATGTTGTATCTGGTTGGGTTGGGCTTGGGAGATGCGAAGGACATCACGGTGAAGGGGCTGGAAGTGGTGAGGCAGTGCCGCAGGGTGTACCTGGAGGCCTACACGTCCATCCTCACGGTTGGAAAGGAAGCGCTGGTAGGTCCAGGCCCTGGTGTGGCACAGAGCACCTGAGGCCTCTCCTGCAAAGCAGGAAGAAGATGCTGGGGCTGGTGGGCCGGTGGCTCCCATAACATCATATTTTGGAGCCTTGAACCTCAGTATCAGCCTGAGGTGTTAGGGTCCCTGCTGGGAATTAAAGTGTCTCAGGTTTCCATGTTTCCTTGTGGGCCAGGCTGTCTCACCATGTTGAGACACAGTTCATGGAACAGAATTCATAGAATCGCCTTGGTTGGAAGGGACCTTTCAGATCCAACCATCGACCTAACACTGACAAAATCATCACTAAAACATGGAGATAAGGTTTTTATTAGTAGACGCACCTTGTTGAAGAAGACAGCGGTAAAAACGTACAAATTATAACTCGGATCGGTTCACTGGGAATAAAAAAAAAGTTTAAACTTGAAATAATACCAAAAAAGGTACCAACTCAGAGAATGGGGATTTTGCCTCTAAATAAGCTGTGTAGTACTATGCAGAGATGCTATCTGGGTCTTGGATGCTGTATAACTGTAAGGTGCTTGTAGGCTTCTCTGTATGTACATACAGCATAGGAGACTTTTAGCTTGTAATCAGAATTATGTCGTTTCCACATACAAGCTGGGCTAGAATATTTATGGCCATCTGGTATATCTACTGTATTTTGAAATGAAGATATACTCTGTATTTTTCTGGGGTTTTTTTAGTATGCTAAATCAATCTAAATTGAAATTAATCCATTCAAAGAAAAATGTTATTTTTTGCTGTCGTTGCATAATTGGGAAATTGCAAAATAAAAATAATTACTTGGATATTTTTACTCTGCAAAATCTGCATTTGCTATAAAAAGAAAAGACGGATTCCTAGGCAGCTGAAAATAAAGCACTGAATAATAGAAAAATGCTGAATATTTTTGGCGTGGTTATTTTGGAGGGTTTGTTTGGTTTGGTTTTTATCATTCTAAGTTTTTTGGAAACCTTGAAGTTCCAAAGATAAGGTAATTGGGTGAAAAGGATCAATAGGAACAAAGTAAAAGATGCTATCTTACCTGAAACTGCCTAAGAGGCTATATAGGAATTAATCACCAAGTGTCGATAATGCAGTCCAGTTTACTTGCAAACAACAGTGCTGAATGGTTTATTTAGTAATCTGAAGGTCAGCTTTCAAGAGGTAAACAACAGATTCTTTCCTGCAGGGATTTTCTAGAAATCCTCCTGTGCTCATGCTTTTAAAATCAGATCTCAAAATTCAAGTGACATTACTTAGTTTATCTTGTTGGCCTAAAACGTACATTAAGAGCTATTTGATGTTAACCCTCCAAATCGGCCCTCAATTTGGTGTCAGAACTGTTTGGATCCAGTGACCTCCCAGTGAGTCTACGTTTTAGTTTTTGTTAGGGGACTGCTTTTCATATATTCTCTATTTAATGTACTTTTATTTGCACCATGGAGCAGTCCCAAAGCATGCAGATAGATTACATTAGATGAAAGCAAACTGAAAGGTGTGCTTCTGGGAATGCACTGTCCTGTGTGTTCGCTTACCGTACTTACTGGGCTAGAGTTAGTCTGCTCCAATGGTGAACCCACCAAAATGTATGTAGCACTGTAGGCCAGGCTGGATGGGGCTTTGAGCAACCTGCTTTAGGGAGAGGTGTCCCTGCCCATGGCAGGGGGGTTGGAACTTGATGATCTTTAAGGTCCCTTCCAACTCTAACCATTCTATGATTCTGTGACTGTTAGTACGTTCTCAGCACCAAGTACTTTGCTTTATAGATCAGCTCCAGTTGCTGCTCTACTACTTCCTGACGTGCATCTAGTATAAGACACCTCAAAAAAACAAGTGTGGGGTGTCAAAATTTGTTGGGGTTTGTTCAGTATAGACCTCAGCAGTACTCCAGTGTGACCATCAACCGTTCTGAATCAGAGATACAAGGTTTGCTCATACATTTATTTGGTCCCCTTTCTATTGCATCTGTACAGGTTGCAGTCTGTTTCTCAAGGAAAATAATACGCTCATTTTACAGAGGTGGAGAAACTTAGAGTGAGCAAATCATCTTTAGAAATGTGAACCGAACCCAGTAAGTGAGTACTCGAGCTATTGGATGGATTTTTTTGTGGAAGCACTACTCTGCTTCTGAACAAGTGTGGTGGTTGAGTTGTCAGTTCACTCTTCTTTGTGGACAAAGGTGAAGATCACAGAAGCCACAGGAGAAATCAGAGGAGAATCTTTCTGGATCATAACTGACTTAGAAGTTTTGTCTGTTTACCACCTACATTTTCTGAATACTATTTAGAACAAAACCACCTTTATTTCATCTGTGCCCTGGGGAAAAACCTTTATCTAGTAATGTAAAGACCATGTGAAATAGATGGTAAAACATGACTTACAGAGACACATACGTTCAGGAGAGTCAGATAACATGTTTCTAGAACTAACTGAAATTTTATTATGCATGTGTGGTTGATTCTGGAAATAAAGGCATTTAAAACATGCAAGGAGACACAATGATTACTGAGTTGCTAAAGAAAAGCAAAGGATGCAGTCAAATACATGTCTACCTGTATACATGCTTAAAGTATTTCTTAGAACAGAAGATGAAGGGTTAATATTAAATCATTCCTTAGATGTGGTTAGTTCCAAGGTATGAAAGAAAAAATCTCAACTAGTAGCATAGTGTCCTGTTTGTATCTATTTTTATGTCACTATTCTAACTAACCTTAGCAGTTAGGCTCAGATGTGAGAGGGGATGCCTTGTAATAGTATGACTGGTTAAATTAGCCCTATCGAGAGTCCACCCAGGTACCTTCAGCATGTAGGTGTGACTGAGCTACTTTTGGAGCAAGTCCTCAACTGACATAAAAGGGGCATATAAACCCAAGGGAGTATCAGTGTAATGTGCTTGACTAATTTTTGTCAACTTGGGAACTGCTTTATGGGAAGCTCAGGTATTCTTGCAAGGGGAGGCAGGGTTCTCCAAGACATGGATCAGGCTGCTGGGGAGAATGGTAAAGTTGGCCTTTACAGTGTCCATTGTCTGTGTTCCTGAGTGAGCACCCAGAGAGATATGAAAACACTCTCAAGTATTTTATTTTAGTGTTTCTTATTAATTTCAAATTCTAGGAAGAGTTTTATGGAAGAGAATTGATTTTGGCTGACCGAGAAACAGTGGAACAAGAAGCAGATAGCATTTTAAAAGAAGCTGATGTTTGTGATGTTGCGTTTCTCGTAGTTGGTGATCCCTTTGGGTAAGACAAAGCAACATTTTAATTATTGTTCTATCTTGATCACTCTCTGTTTTCAATAGAAAGGAGCCACACCCCATAACCTTACTTCTTTATGAAGAAACGTATTTTCAGACCACAAGCACTATTTACGTCTGTGTATTTTTTATTGCATTAAAAATCTACATGCAGTTGTTTGCGTTTTATCTTGCTTTGGAGTTTTCTTGCCCAGATATCCCTTATAGATAGGAATGTGCACCCTCCGGGATGTATAAATCTTTCCTTCAGCATTCCCTATCATTTCATTCTCCATGCTAGCTGTTATAGGGGATATTTTGTTTCTGGTTTTGTCTGCTGACAGAAGAAGTGCTAGGATATCACATAATTAAGACATGTGCTGTGTTTTGAGAGAGTATTCTTTTAGTTGCTATTTGTCCTTATAAACTGCAGCTTTTATGCTCAGTTGTTTTACAATGAATACTGATTGTTGGTTGTACAGTGCTTCTGCTTTGATATATGCTAGTTTTTAAAATCACTTAGGCCGTTATAAATGTCTTCTCATTTTGGTTTGTTAAGCCTTTTGTTTCCACTTTTTATTCCTGCTGGAAAGTATAGTCTTTTTTCTATCACCAGAAGGATCTCCTTCTGTCTTTTTAGTCAGGCATCATCAATCTGTAATGTCAAGCCATACAGAAGAGCTTTTAGTCTCCAGCTGGTTAGTCAAGATTTATACCACAGTGTTAAGGGGCACAAGAAAAATCAAATCACTGAGTACTCTATTTGTGAGGGAAAAAATAGAAAGATTTTATGAAAAAGAGGAGGAACGTGCACATCTGTCAAAAGCGGATAATTTATGTAAATACAGGTTGAAGGGAATTAGCAAGAGAATATTATATTAAACAAGTACTTATGGGCAGATGATGCTGTGTTTCAGCAATATTAATTGTACTTTCAGTGCATCTTAACATTAAAATTAAGATCCATGTAGAGTGTAGAGCCACATTACCTGTATCCTTGTGCTCTGATCCAGTGACTTGGCATAACTACACACAATGAAAAAGCCCACCAACCTACATGTATTGAAAAGTAATTTCTGCTTGTAAGCAGCATCTTGATCAGCCTCAGTTATCATTAGTTTCAGTGTCAAAATGCTTCAGTTCTGATTAACATACTACATCATTGTAGAGAACGACACTTTTTTTGATCAAGTTGCTTCTCTTCAAATGTTTATGTCCTTAGCTCTTAATATTGCAGCTAGAACTGCTCCTATGCCCTGAGGATTTAGGGGTTCATGAATTTACTAGGAAAGAGTACTGAATGTTTCTGTCCTAAGATAAGCCATATGGAAGGAGAATAGAAGTCATATGACTGCAGCTGGTCGTAGAGTTTCAAGTTTATTTGCACGTCAGAAGAGTACTTGGCAGCCTTAAGAAATCTCAGGTCTCGGTGGTTAATGGTTACAGTGATAAAACAAGCTGTGCCCATGTCATTCTTCTCACTGTTCACTTCAAGTTTTTATCTGCATATATGGTAACAGCTATGGATGTGCTGGCAGGAACCTGACAATTTTATTAGTATACTGGAAGCCCCACCTTTGTCTAACCTGGTGCTAGCATTCATATTATTGTTACCCATAAAGCTCAAAATCTGTATTGGTGACAGAAAATACTAGCATAGTTCTGGGTGCAGAGGGCTGACTCCATGAAGCCTTTGCTGGTAATAGCTGAGTGCTCATGAGGACACTTCTGCTTTTAGCTACAGTCATTATGGACGGGTCTGTTGGGAGAAAATACTGGCTGGAGCAGATTTCAGTGAATAAAGCCAGCTGATCCCTTCGTCAATATTAGCATAACCACAAAATCCGCTAGTGCTGCTTGTCCTATGAATGTGAAAGGAGTAATACAAGGCTGTGGAACTAGTCTCCTCTTCTTTTAGAGCAGTTGTTCTTGAAACACCTTTGCTTATGGAAGTCAGAAGCATAGTTTGTTTACTAATCTAAGTGGTGTTTTAGCACTTTACTGCATTCTTCTAGGTCTGGGAGCCTGTTTGTATTGGGGCCTCTGATTTTCCAAATTCAGATTCCTCTGAGTCGTTTCTTTTCCTCCAGTGAAATTGATTTCTTTTTTAAATGATTGATCCTTACAGCCTTGCCAGCTGCTGCCGTATTTGTGTTCCACTGAAGCACCTGATCTGCTGATTGGTGCTAGTCAGAGATGCGATGTCAAAATCATCAGACTAAAAATCAGGGGAATTCTGTTAGGGTAACTGACCCAGGCCACGGTGAAAGCAGTCTTCCTGTTTATTCTGATCAGCTTGTGCTAATTCTTCTTTTCCTTCCTTCACTGGAATGGCCACACTGAAACATGTGGTGCATCTTGGCAATGAGATCTTTAAGGCCGTTGTTCAGGTTTGATAAATTTATGCAAAGGGTAGGTACATTTTTGTGTTTCATGTGGGAAATTGAGTGCCTAGCATGTAGGTAAGCATACATGCAAGCAAGATACATAAGTAAATATTGTTGCAGCTCAAAGATTTTCTGGAACTATATATACTTGCCATCTTAGAAGGACTTGAATCCCAGTTGCCTTAACTGCAAGCCCGGGAGCTCTTGCAACAGTCACTGGAAGGTGTTCATTGGGCATTAGATCTGGAACCAAATTTAGCTCAGTCCTAATCTTAACTGGAATTTTCGTAATTATTTCAGAACAAACATGATCACTAAAACTTATGCATTGTTAATGTGAATAATTTGGTTTAAATATTATAAAAGTTGATTTAGTCTAAGGATGTTTTTTCTAAGTAGTGCAAGCACTTTATGTCAGTCTGTTCAAAATTCTTGTTGCGGTGTATTGCTTTCCTTAGTCTGCACTGGTGCAGATGGGAGAGGGTCTGGCTATGCAGTGAGTAAGGAAATAGTCGAGTTTTGTTGAAGCCTATGACACATAGAGTTGATCTTTACAGTCTGTTGGACAGACACCAGCAGAAGATGAAGGATAACTGGAACTTTCCTTTTCCAGTACTTGCCAAAGCTACTTTGAAAAGTAACAATTGTGTTGGTGTCACAGTTGGTGTCACAGCCAGAAAGCTGCAAAGAACCATAGTATACTGAGGATGCCTGTATTTTCAGCTGCGGAAGATGACATGTGGAAGCTTTATTGGAGTTTTTACTTCCCTGTAACTATTAGTCAAGTTATTGCTGCCCCTTTGGTACCTCTGCATTGCCCTAGTTGTGAAGGGTTTCATTTTACTTTTAAGTCAAAACTATAATGCTAGTAACACTTGGTTGCTTTATCTTGTTCGTCTTTAATTCCTTTCTCTTCTTAACACAGGGCCACAACGCACAGTGATTTAGTACTACGTGCAGTAAAATTGGGGATTCCATACAAGGTCATTCATAATGCTTCAATAATGAATGCAGTGGGCTGCTGTGGTTTACAGGTAATATTTTTGTATATATGCTATTGCACAACTGCTAAACTTAGAATTGGTGAGCTCTTCTACTGCTGTAGCAGCACATGTTGCAATCTGAAGTTTGAATATCTGTAGCAACTGTACACTTCTGTTGTCAGAATTTGTTAACACTTCCTTTTCAGTGTGTTACATGTCAGCAGAAGTCCCTTTTTAGGGAGTGCATGGGTAAATGAATAGTAATGCTTCTATTGTTCCCTGCTGTTTAACTTCCCTCTGCCTCAAGAGACTTTGATATTTTAGGTTGTTTTACAGATAAAGCTTTGCTCATGGTGGCTTCCTTCTAGTACTGATGGTCACCTGATAAGTTTATTCTTAAATTAGGTTGTTGTCCTGTTGATAAATATGCTGGTCTTGTCTTAAAAGGAATACATGCACAAGGCTGTCTTTACGCCCAACTCAGATCATAACTAATTTCAAAATCTTGTATGTGAAGCATTCTTTCTCTGCAGGGTTGACCTATCTTCACTTTCTGCCCATCTGCTGAGAGGGGAGGGATTTGCTTAGCCAAGGGTTAGAAGAGCAAATGACAGTTCTTGTGCTTCTTGAATGGCTAAAGCAGAAAAGGTCTAGAGTCCCCTAAGAAAATATTTCATTACCCTCATTTACACATGTATAGGTCTGTTATTACTTTTCCTGCATGAAAATTGTTGTTACAGTGTATGTATCATAACTAATCCCACATAAAGTAGTTGAAGCTTCCCCGTCTTGTCTTCGTTCATTACCTTAACACAGAACCTGCCCTCTCAAGGTTCAGAATGGTTCCCTGTGTACAGGAACCGCTAAACCAAGCTCTCACTTTACCAAAACAGAAAGCAAGCACAGGAATGTAAGTGTACTACAGACAAGAACTGAGAGTTTGAACAGTAAGTTATCACTGAAGGAGGAAGCATTCCCTCCGATCTTAACATAACACTATTTTTGAATTTCAAGTAAGAAGTGACCCCTTCAAATTTACACTGACAAACTCCCAATGGCCTTATTTCAATGCTGCTCAGCAGCAGAAAATCTTTTGCAGTAAGTCAGGGATTATCTCTGGCTTTGATCACATCTCAGTGGTTCAGAAATGCAAGAGCCCTGTCTGATCTGGCAGTTCAGCGGTACTGCATTGACACCTGAGATGTGAATGCTAATGCTAAAGGGAATGCAGCGCAGCATTCACATTCTTTATAATTCTTCCCATGAGCACTTTCTTAGTGATACATGCCTATTGCTCTTAAGACTTGAACAAAATTATCTTTTAGGAAGGAAACAGGCTCCTTGGTATCTAAAATCTACATGTGCAACAGACAGATGGCAGCTGTCGCATGACTGCACTTACTGGGGCGGGTATCACAAGAGTTGAGGCCGAGACTCACCCTTTCCCTTTTTGGCTTCAAGATGGCATGAAGTTTGCTTCTGCTGTCAAGCTGTTGACAAGTAGTTCCTACTATCCGCTATCTTTTTACTGTTCTTTTCTATTCATTAGGAAGGAAGGTGCAAAGCTTATATTCCCAAAGAGAACAGATGACTAAGCTTTCTGAAAGTTTGCTTCCCCCCCCCTGCTCCAGCTACGAATAGGAAGGAGAAATATAGACCTTCTAGGTTAATTGAAAAAAAGAGCAGAAAACTGTCTGGGAATATGTTGTAAACAGTCCATAACTTTTTTCACATACAGAGAGTTTTGTAGATTAGTTTACTATTCTCTTATACCCTGCTGAAGGGAACAGACCATGAAGGAAATGTGATGTTACTCACTCTGTCATTAGTCCCCTTTTCCATTCTGGCCTGGGAGGGGCTGCATTCTCATAAGTCAACATTCCTGTTGTTGTATAAAGCATTATAGGAAATAGTGATCATACTGTATTACTAAACAAACTATAGTCAGTTTGCTCCTTACAGGCATAAACAGCAAGTGAGAGGTATCTTACAGAGAGAGCAGCCTCTGATATAATTAGAATTGTGGTGGAAGTTTATAATTGCTTTTAACAGTCTTTATGCTCATGGCTGTCTCCTGCTATCAATTTAGTTTTGGAGTTACTGTGTTTCAAATTGAAAAGTTGCTGTCAAGTATTAGCAGGGATTCCTCTTCTGCTTCACCACAGAAAAGGCTTGGCTTTTTTTTCTTGTTTTAATCTGATTGTGATACAAAACCTCTTTCTTTCTTACTAGAGAAAAACAGGAAACACCTTTATATGCTGTTCTGAAAGCCATGTGCGTAGTGAGCTGTAACTGCTGATTAGACCCTCAGTAAAATGCAGCTACAGCCCAGTTTGTTCACAAAAGAATATGACTCTTGTCACCAGAGCAATGTTTCTGTGCAGCCAACAACATTCTGGTAGTTGTGCAGTTTTCCTGTACAGCAGCGAGACACTGAAGTCAGTAAAGTATTAGCAGTGGTTTGTCACTTTCAATTCATAGATATATTTCTTGCCAAATTGTGAAGAAGGGTGAATATCTATTTTCAAAGACTTTTGGCTTTTTTACTGTCTTGTCTATTTAACAGAATCAGTGCACCAGTTTTGAAGGCTGCACAGGTGAAGATTGCATTTGCATAAAGATCAGGGAGTATTTTAGTTTTGATAATTAAACTTGAACTTCTAGGAAGCTCTCACAGGTTGATACAATGAGCTATAGCTATTGAAAGCAAGGGATAGTATACCTTAGCAAAGCATTAGTCTGACTTAAGGGCTTAAGGCTCTATGACTTACTGTGGCGCCCTCTTTTACACTGTTCTTGCTGTGCTTCACTGTGTCATACTTTTTTTCCAAAGCTGAAGAACCTCATTTCCCTCAAAACCAAACAAGTACAATGGGAGGGGAGAAGCCAGGAAAAGTGTGTGAGTGCCTCTTAGCATGTTCTCTGCAGGTTCACCCCTTTTCGCTGCAATCTGGCATGTAGGTATGTTGATCACTGACTCTTCTTGTAGTGGGGAACAACCACCAATGAAAAAATCCATGCAGTTTGATATCTGTGCATACTGCCAGGGAAGTCAGGGAGGGTGGACGGAAGTCCCCAGGGGAAGGCCAGAATTCTGAGGGCACTTCTAGTAGGTGGTAACTAGTGAGGCAGTTCGGCTTTCCTCAGCAGCAGTTGCACTGTAGTTCCATACCTGGGGAAAGTTTAGGTAACAGGCTTACTTCTGTTCTATCACTGCTCACTTCCTGCGAGCAAGACTTTGCTTTGTCTCTGTCTGACTAAGGTTCAGCATTGCAAGCTGAGAACAAAGAGAGAGCCCGACTTCCATGGCTTTATTCATACACACGCTCAGTTTTTCAGAATAGAGCGAACTGCTAAGGCTTTTAGCCCTAGAATAAAGAGGCAGAAAACTCAGGATCTCTAATTTACACCTTTTCCCTTCCTTTCTAGTCTGCGTGACATCTGGCTTAGTTTGGGAAGGTCACTGGCCATAGCAGCAGTCTAGGGGCAGAATTCTCTCTGACCCAGTTCTGGTCATGTGTCTTTGAGATATCAGTATGGATGGTCAAACACACGAGGAAGACTCTTCATCATACTGACCTGTGGTGTATGTGAAGGAATGATGCAACTTGAAGTGGTTTCAGATAACAGCATTACTGTAAAAAAAAAGAAGGAGGTTGAGAACTAAAGTGCAAAGCTAGAGGCAAGCCACAGAATGAGACAAAAGGCTAAAATGAGCCACTCATTTCTGGGAGAGTGGTGTTGCTAGTTTTGAAAACAGTTACTTTACATTTTGGTAGGGCAACTAGGAAAAAAACATGTCATGGCAAAGACTTGCCTTTCTTTTGAGACATATCCTCTTTCCACCTGAATAGCTTCAGAACAAACATCTGCATGTCCCCTTCTTTCTTTTTGTAACTCATATTGATTTTTTTTTTAATTGCAGTCCAGTTAATTCTTCTAAGACAATTATAGTTATAAAATAGTTTCATCTTTTCACTACTAGGTGGTCACTTAAATGCAAAACCAGTGCTTACTCTGTTATTTTTGAGTCTTTTCTGAACAGCTGCAGAAGCAAAACCTTTGAGTTCCACCCTCTCTCTGTGCCCTAATCTTCAAAAATACTCTTTACTCTAATAGGAGGGGCTCTGGACAAAGTGGTTTTTACTCAGTGACAATTAGAACAAACTTTTCCATCACTGGTTGGCTTTCTCACTACCAGCTTCTGAGCCTTTTAGAAGTTGGCATTTGATTCTCAAACCAATTAAAGGTTAAATCAGTGCTAATCACACTATTACTCACAATTGCTGTTCAACTTAATGCCATTTGTCACCAGCAAACATGACCTAGAAATGTCCATTTAATCAGAATAGGGTTTTTTTGTCTGTTTAGGTGTCTTCATTTCAGGTTAGTAGCCCAAGTGACCAGGGTGAGAGAGAACCATTGCTTGATATTACTGGAAGGAGTCTTAGGAGGCTATTGAAGATAATGTGACAATACCTTGGAGGGAAAATCATGTCCTGTTCAAGTTTGCTTGGAGTATTTTAGTAGCTGAATTTTAACCTGCTTGTGGAATGGCTATTTTCTAAGTGCTGCTACAGGAAGCAGCCAAGAGAAAAACATGTTCTTCCCTTCAGCTGCTTTTATGTGATTTGTCTTAGCTGCCTCCTGAAGACTGCAGTCGTGGAGTGAGCTTCCCTCAGCCAAACATCCTTTTCTTCCCAGTTTCTTTCTCTCTGGCATGTGCTAAGGGGACAGCTGAGCCAATCTGTGCTAGCTTGCAGTACAATAAGAAGTCATGGCCTTGTGTGTGTGAATAGTAAAAGCTTTCTATTTCATGTCAAGGTTCTCGTGAGAGACATTGAAAGTTGCTAAAAGTCTGTGAAACTAAATAAGATCGTGTAAAGGGCTGGAATTAGGCTTGTGGTTGGTTCGTATGACCAATAATGAGCAAAAACGAAGCTTGACTGATTCTTGCTACCTCTGTTGATGATGATTATCCTACTTCGTAATCTGTTTTCTGGCAACAATATATAATATAAAGAACATCAGGAGCCCTTTAATCTGATGTATATGGTCTAAAGGGTTGTTAACATGTTACAGAGAACAAGGAAAAAACCTGAGTTAGATGCCTTTTCTGAGGATGAGCGTTGCATAGCATCATGTCAAAACTCTTATGACAAAGATAAACAATACATGTCTTAGTTTTCCTGTGCATGTTCATTGGGATTTACCAAACAGCATTCTGAGATAATGCAAGGTGCTCTTCTGTCTCCAAATTCCATTGAGGAATAGCTTTAGGAGAAAAGGCCTCTTGGTGTCTGTTAACAAATGTGATCAGACTGTGCCGTATCTTCATTTGCAGAACACACCTGTCCTGTAAGAACTATCTGCAGTGTAACCTGTGACCATCCCAACACAGAACATAGCTGAATAGTGTTTACAGGCATTTGAATGTGTGTGCAGGTGCCAGGTCTGAAAAATGTAATCAAATTCCTTTTACCTCCTTTGCCTGACATCTCTCTAGTTCCGAAGCTCTTTGAAATTATAGGAGAGGAGGTGGGTTCATAAGTGAAGAAGTGCTTTGTCACCATTGCAGCTGATACAGCAATAATTCTGGGAAAGATGCTGTAAAAATAAACATCTGCATTTTGAAATATTTACTTCTTGGTTTCTTCACAGCTGTTGCCTTACTGACCTTTAATACTATCTTGCATCTTCTCCCCTGCTTGCTTTAGTACTTTTTAGAGAGGATGGGGGATCTTCCTTGTTTAATTTCCCTGTTTAGTCTCAACTTGTTCCTTCTTTTTATGCCTTATATTTTTGTGGTGATTAGCCACACCAGTATTTTAAGTGAGGACTGTTGGTCTGGGCAGCTTGAGGTGTCTGATGTCATTCAGACTGGCTATTAACAAAGTTGCTCAGTGGTTTCATTGAAATTTCGCTTGCATGCAGGCTTTCCAACCTGAGATCATGGTAGAGCACTTTTTCTCTCATAGTTTATTCTGGCCTCTCAACTAGCAACCTGTTTTGCTTATAAAAAAAGCCCAAGTAAATAATAGAACAGTTAAAAACACTATCTGAAACCAGGCACCTCTGTACCAAAAGTTGTCAGACGTTCTTTCATATTATGTGTGAAGTTATAGCTTGTTCTGAGGCGATGAAAGCGTGAATTAAGAACAGCTTTCTGCAGTATTTTGTGGGAGGCAGAAAACTCGTGCAGACAGAGCATTTCCTCGGAGTAAAAAGTTCTGGCTTCCTTTCCTGACTTCAGCTATTGCATTGCAAAATTCAAGTGCACAAAGCTTTGCTTAAGCCAATTACTGCTTGGGCAGAGGGGGAGGGGTATTTCTAAAGACTGAGGTCTTTCAAAATGACCTTTTGAAATTTTTTTGTGAAGTTTTTGAGCGTTAAGGAGAAGGCAAGAAGGTTACTTTCTAAGCTGAGAGCATGAAATGTGTGTCCAACCATTTCACTGAGCGCCTTTGAAATTCTGGCACTTTTGTGCCTGAGCAGAATGTAGCTACTCCAACAAATCTGATGGTTAGTGCAAGTGTGATGCTTGAGATGTTTTAGCTTGTACAGAACAGATCTTGCCCACTCCTAAACTCCAGCAGCTTAGAGCACAGCATGCAGAAGACCACTGGGAAACATCATTTACTGCTGCCTGTCTTTAAAGCTGTGCCAGCAACTGTACAGCATGATTGTTTCACTGACAATATACAGAGCTCTTCATTGTCTTATTAAACTTCTTGACAACCTCAAAGCATGACATTAATCCTTAGTTGTGTTGCAATACACGTTGGTTAACAAATATGTCACAATTTTATTTGAAATTTTGGGCCCCTGAGCAGTCTTTTACGGTTGGTGGAAAGAACCTGTTTTAATTTCGGTGGGCTCTGGCTCTAGTGGACCTGCTGTCCTCTGTAACTGCTGAATCCTTAGGATAGTAGAGGAAATTTGGGGATTTACTGCTCTCTCTGCAGCAAGGCTTTTCTTGAAAGTCTGATGCTTCATGCTAGATTTCAAGAGGTAGAAATGAGAACACAGCGCAGCAAACTGTATTAGGAACAAATGGAATTTGCATGAGGTGCAGGGAGAGAGTTAAAAATGTAAGTTCTGATACTGCTGTGTGTTGCTTCTTTAATGCAGGCTTGCTCTAGTGGAAAAGCACTGCCTACGTTTGCATAAATGTCACAGGTCTGCAGAGATTGAATGCTAGATGAAAAAGACAGACTTGTTTGTGTCTGTAGAAGTGCCTGTAAAGTAACTGGTTACAAAAAGTCAAGCACAATAGGAGTACCCATTTATTGCTTCAGTTCCACAGCATTCATAGATTGTTGGTGTACCAGAAAGTTTCCAAAGAAATATTTTTCCCTTTTTAATTTCATGTTAAAATACATGTGCATTAATGCAAGAAAATCTATTCTTTAGAAGTTCAGTTATTGAAGGGTATAAGTTGCAAAGGCGTTTCTATGTGGCTAATAAGACATGCTCCATTCCATCTTGGTGGTGTAAAAGCTACTTCAGTGCTGTCCAGGTGCTGAGAAAACAAGCGTATTTTTTTGAGAGTATAAGTACAGTTTTCTACAGTATCAATACTTGGTGAAGATATTCGGAAGTTATATCTACTGAATAGACAGGTCTTTTCTGACAAAAATATTCTGTTCTTTTCTTTTTGACATACAGACTTCATTTTTCATGCAAAACCTGGTAAAAAAAGGACAGATTCAGTGAATCTAACTGGCAGTGCTTGCACAGAAAGGATATCTTGCTTAACTTCTCATTGGCAGAGGTGCTGGAGAATCTTTGTAATGATCTATGGAAAAGAGAAAAATAACAATCAGAAGTGCTGTAGGGTATAAAGTTGAATGCTCAACTTGTTTTTAATATGTGGCAGAGTGTTTTAAAAGATCTGATTTCCAACAAAATACTTACCAGATAGTGACATTTTACCCTTTCTGCACCTCATTTTCTTTGCTAAAGGGCAGAGGGTGGAGGTTTCTCTCTTCCAGGTTATCAAAATGCCAAAGGGACTGGAAGAAGGATTGAGGTCACTTTCTGTACTGAACGAGGGCTGCTGTTCTTGGGGAAATGACTGCCGTGGCTCTCAGGTGGCAGATAGTAAGCTAGTTGGTTAGGCTGGGACCGGACTTTTCAGCAGTTGTTGATTGCTGAAAGTATACTACCAATGAGATTAAAGGTTAACGTGTTCACAGGTGTTCTAGCAGTGAAGGGGAGAAAGAGAAACTCAGATTTGGGACAAAAACAGAAAAAGACTTAGCCACTTGTAACATAGGTGAAACATAGGTCATACATAGCTTGTCTTTTCTTTTTCTAGAACACAGCCTTGAAATGGTTAACAGGTTACATTAGGAGAAATTCATTTAGTTTAACCTATATTTAGTTTACTGGAAGAACCTTTAGGTTGTGAAACGTATACTGCGTGTTCTTGTCTTTGTGCTAGAATGAAATATTTAAAAGAGGAAATGTTTTCAGTAATATTCCAGGAATCTTTGAATAAACACTGTTCCTATCAGCACAAATGGTTAAAATTTGAGCTTTTTGTCTCTTGAAAACATGTTAAAAGCTCGATCTAATGCTGCAATAAAATAAATAGGTGTAGGGGAATCCCCAGGTAGCACAGAGCTGCTTCTACATGGGGTCTTCTTCTCTGCTCACAGCACACACAGTGCCTCCTGGAGCAAGCTTGGAAAAGCAGCTTTTCCTTCCAAGTTTACAGAGAAGGTGGGGATGTTGGTCCAAATAGCCTTCAGTGCTTACCAGTATCTAAAGGGTGAGTGTCAAAAGGATGGGGCCAGACTCTTTCCAGTGGAGCCCAGCAACAGGACAAGGGTCAATGGACACAAGCTGGAACATGGGAAGTTCTGTCTGAACATGCAGAAAAACTTTCCTTTGAGGGTGACAGAGGACTGGAACAGGCTGCCCGGAGAGGTTGTGGGGTCTCCTTCTCTGAAAATGTTCAAAACCTGCCTGGATGGTTCCTGTCCATCCTGCTCTGGGTCACCCTGCTTTGACAGGGGTTTGGATTGGACGATCTCCAGAGGTCCCTTCCAACTCCTATGATTCTGTAAATGCTGAGACAGGTAAAAACTTTACAGGTAGTTTGTGCTTTACTGCTTGGAGAGTAAAAGAACAGCAGCTAATCTCTATTATGAAGAAGAAAAAATCTAAAAAGAAAAAGGAGGGAATGGAAATGAATATGCTAGAACTCATCAAGAGAAGCACATGGCAGCTTTTTTAAAAGGCAACATTATTTTTAGTGTAATGTTTAGTTGTGTATTTATGAGCAAAAATACAGAGCAAATTTAAGCATCCTATAGGAGAATACTTTCCTTATGTTATGAAACTTTATTAACTAGGCTCAGGACTTTTCAGTGATGCCAATTGTTCATGATTTTCATAGCATTTTTCTGTATGCTCTACTACTTATTTATTTTTTACTGTGTACATGTTATTGCATTTGCCTTGTTTTACAGTTGTACAATTTTGGAGAGACAGTTTCTATAGTTTTCTGGACTGATACATGGAAGCCAGAGAGCTTTTTTGACAAGATCAAGAAGAACAAGCAGAATGGAATGCACACACTGTGCTTACTTGGTAAGCAGCAGCTGTCCCGGTTCCTTAGCTACCACCTTCCACGGCATCCAGAGACAATAGTGATAGGCATGAGATGAAGTCCACGATGAAACAAACGCTCTTAGCTAATGTATATCTTTAAAAAATACCCAAAATTGCAACATTCCTCCATGTGTACTTAGTTCAGCCAGTATTCATGTTACATTGGCAAAGTAAGTTCTTAATTTCTCTTCAGAAATTCCATAAGAAATTACGTCATTGTAGAGGTCAAACAGGAGAAGGAAGACCAGATTTGCTGTAAAGATCAGTGTGATTTTAAGCTAGATCAAGCTCAGGATCCAACTCAGATTGCAGTGACTAGCAGCTATCTTTTCTTGACTTGATTAGGTTGGAGCTCAACACGTTCAACTTTTTGTGAGCTAAATCATACATTTAACTACATTTATGTCTTGTAAGGTGATTTCCCTTTTATAAATTATCTAAGGATATTTAGGCAAAAGGTGGTTGTCATGTGACAGGCTTCGGTGCTGTAAAAAATTCTTGTTTGTGGAGCTAAAATCCTGCTCCTGCCTGTCCACTGTCCATAGGCAGTCCCATGGAGCTGCCTGTTCCACACTGCCCTACAATCCCTGGCTGAAAGCTACTTTGTGAGTAACTCTACTCGTCTACGTAACTCCTTAAAGATTATGGAAGTGCCTGCATATAGAATATAAGACACTTGTCTATTTGTATATATAGTTATCTATCTTTCTGTGTCATCTTTTAGACAGAGTTTGGATTGGTTAGTGCTAAATAAATAAATACATGAAGTAAAAACAAAGTCTGTGGTAACTGGAGGAATTCTGAGCAGGTAACAATTTAAACGGGTAGGCATCGCTGCGCAGCAAACTTGCCAATGCTTTGAAAGTCGTTTGTTTTCAGAATTGGCTAAAAATCAGAATTTTGGTAGTTTTAAAGAAGGATGACTTTACATGTGTTTTGAATGAGGATTATTACAGCTATAATATGTTAAAGTATTTGTTAGATATATTGTAGCATCTCTATGATCTTCCTTTTAAATTTTTTTTATACAGGAGCTAGAGTAGAAACCCTGAAAGTGATTTATAAATCTCATGTTTCAGAGACAGTTGTGGTACCTGCATCTAATTGTAGCTGACAGCTGAAAACTACCAATTTCCAAGTTAATTGTTCCCTTAGTACTATTTAGTCGCTCTGGTCTATGTATTGATTGTTTATCCAGCTAGACAAAATTACCAGATAAGCAAATGGGAGATAAAAGGGTTTAGTGCTGATAAACTTCTGAATTCAAAGTGACTTCACAGACACATAAGCAGTTTGGGAAACACTGCACAAATAATCTTGCAGCTTTGCCTTTTAAACCCCTTTCTTTACAGTCACTTTGGTTTAGAAGTTGATCCCATAAGCTTAATACCTATTTTTAAAAATCAAGATTAAAAACATACCCAGCTTTCACTATGAAAATATTTCGGGGGCATTTGAATACAGATAAGGTTTGATTGCCTCTTGGAGAGATTGTGGTCAATCGGAGTGTCATAAAATTGCAGATGTGCAGTCTTACCTGACCCCTTCTCTTTTTTATTTTTGCCCAAATTGGTGGGGTTTTTTCCCATAACAGAAGACTTTTCTAAATTTTGATTGGGCTAGGAAGGAAATGCTAACGAAAGTCAGGTTCCTGCATGCCAGTGATGTAATCACTGTTGATCAGTCATACTGTTCTACTTTTAGTGACCACGATGTACTCATAACTTAAGAGTAGTCCCAGTTCCCTGGTATGTTTCAACACGCTGGCATTTGGTAAATATGCCCACTATTTCTGTACTTAGCAAGTTTTTTTTATTCCCCTATGTTGCTCTGAAATCTGTGAAACTTGCCCTAACTTTGGGTAAAATCACACATAAAATCACAATACTTTGTGATTAATTAACATGTGAAACAGTAGAATGTGATCCATATTCCTTTTGCCTCAAATAGCTAAACTGTTGTTAGAAAGTTTGTAGAAACTGGTAATTAACTTAAGCTTTACCCACCTAGAAAACTCATTGGGAGGGAATCTGCGTTGTAATATCTGCTTTGTTCCACAGATATTAAAGTGAAGGAGCAGTCTCTGGAGAATCTAATGAAGTGAGTCACTATTTTGAAAATACATAGAAATACACAATGTATTTACAAAGGATTTTTTGTACAAGGAACAAGGGTTCTTTGCCCATAGTCTAATACTGAACTTACCTGCCTTTTCCTCTTGTACTCCTCGGTGGCCGTGGGCTTTTGTTTCTCACAAGGAGTGGAACTTTTTTGTTCATGACAATAGGACCTGGCTTTATTTACAGTAACAGAATGAAGTTGCAGCAGAGCATAATCTCTTTTTGAACTGCTTCTGTGAGAAGTGTTAAGTCAGAATGGGGTAAGCTATTCTGCTCAGCAAATGAGTGTTCTTTTACTACTGTTCTGTCCCATCCTGAAATAGATTAATAGCTGCAAATGTTCTGAATTCATTCTTCCTAGAAACAGCACGCAGTACTGAGTACCTCCCAGCCTTTTTAAACAGCTAAATAAGCAATCTATAGAAAATGCTTTAAAGTTCATTTAACTGTATTCACAAAAGCTCTTGCCACATCGTAATCATCTCTTTGCAATCTGTATGTTTTGACAGTGGTGAATAGAAATGGTTTCTTTATACACGCACTGTAACTCTGGTCTAAATTAACATTTGTGAAGTCTCACAGTATCATTAAGGTTTGTTTATTCTGGAGCTTCAAAATAAAATCTATTTGACCAAATCCACAGTTGGCAATGAAAACAGCATTTCATTCAAGAATGTATTCTAGTCTGTAATCATCTGCCTACAGGGCATTTGACAGAGAAACACTAGTTTGCCCTTGAATTTAAGTCTAATGCATCTCTCAGGAGTAGCTGCAAAACCTGTATATTGCTTCCAGCAGCTGAATTTGCTTTTAGGACTCAACTGATCTGCCAGCTGGAGGCCCTGCTGTTTCACAGGTGTGGTGAGAGCACAAAAGACTTCTGTCTTCTGTAAAAATTCTGCTCGTCTAAAAGGCCCAGGCTCTCAGGCCTGTTTAACTTCAGTTTGCTGGTCTAGAGGCTTTTTGAAATAAACTGTAAGAATACAAGGAATAATGAGGTGGGTTTATGTTAAATTTCTCTACGTTTCTTTCCCTGCAGAGGAAAAAAGATTTACGAGCCACCACGCTACATGAGTGTGAATCAAGCTGCAGAACAGCTTCTGGCCATTATCCAAAACAGGAGGCTCCAAGGAGAAGAACCAGGTACTATTACTGCAAGGTTTCTATCTCAAATCACGGTTATTGATGAGCCTCTGTTCTCTACTCCCTTCCTCTGAATCAGAGCATTCTCTTGCTCTGCAGTGGAATCAGGCTGCCTTAAATCCTAGTCATGAGATGGATTTGGCAGCGTTTGAACACTGTGTAGTTCAGCGAGCACAGATGAGTGAGCACTAGTGGCTCTTGGAGGTTTAGTCAAAAGCCTGAGTTTGATAACCCTTTACTGTTTCTGTCCATCTTTAATTGTGTGCTCTTTTGATCCACTGGAGTTGCAGGAGACAGAAGGATCCTGAGCATTTGAGATCAGTCAAGCTTCAGAAATCTCTGCTACATTTTATTTAGACTGGTCACACTCTGCTCTACATGAATACCAGCAGGAATCTGGGTTAACCCAACCACACAGGACTGCGACTTTGACCTAGAATTCTTAACACCAGTCAAGAGCAAACTGTGAAAGATGTTTATTGAGATCAAAAGTGAAATCACAGCAGCTATAAAGATGTGTCGCAGAAATTCTAACAGAACTTCACCTAGCCATATTCCTCATTTTAAAAGTTTATTCTTTAGCTACTGCTGTTAAAATGAAAACTGGTTCATTTTATCCTTTATATAGAATGAATCAGAAGCAGCAGTTCCCTCAAAGCAAACACAATTCCTGAATGAATTTCATATTTGACTTCTGCTGCCTTCCTATTCTTGCTTATGCACATCCCCAAGATACAGCTTTATGTCCTTTGAAGAGCAAGCTTCTTTCTAGGCTGCTGTAGTCATGTATTAATTGGAGATTTAAGAAAGCAGTATTAAAGTTTAAGCATTTTGAGTACTTTTTCCTTAGTCAATAAATTAAGCATTTAATCTTCTTTCTTACAGAAATTACTGAAAGCACAATTTGTGTTGGCCTTGCACGTGTGGGTGCTCCAAATCAGAAGATTGCTTCGGGCACACTGGATCAGATGTCCACAGTGGAATTAGGTGGCCCATTACATTCCTTGATTGTTACAGGAACTCTGCATCCTCTGGAATTAGAAATGCTTAAGCTTTTTTCTGTAGATAGTTCCAGTTGTGAAAATAATGCATTTCAAAAGGCCACTTAAATAAAAATGAGGCATTTCATTTTTTCATTCCCTCTTTGATTTCATGACAGCACAGGGTTATTCCTGTGAATATTTAGTGATTGCCTGAGTACAGTTGGGTTGTACAGCGCTTCAAAGACACCACTGTAGGAACATGGACCTGCTTTTACCTGATGCTACAAACCTGTGGTTTAGGCCAAATTAGCTAATTATGGACAACAGATGCTCTCCCCCAACTTCTCACTCCAAGTAGGTAAAGAGAGAGAAAAAGATTTATGAGTTTAGAAGGAACTAAGCTACTTTAATGAAATATTAATAATAAAAAGAAAATAATGAAATAGATACAGTATATACAAGACCGTATCAAGCTTCCAGGATGGCAACCATGTCACCACCAGGCACTGCAGAAGTCTCAGACTGCTCAGCTGGGAACTGGATTCCCGCTTTGGAGTCAGGAACACACATCAAAGGCAGGTGAAGAGAGTCCTCTCCTTGGACACTGGCCACTGAAGAAAAAAGGCTGACCCTTTGATCCCTCAGCTTTTACACTGAGCATGAGGCAGATGGGATGGAAATAACCCTGTTGCTCAGGTTGTTGGTCACCTGTCCTGTCCCCTCGTCCCTGCAGGTGGGACCCCTCTACACTTTTCTGCTTCCCACCCTCCAAAGGGGCAAATAATGAATTTAGCTGACCTCGGTTGTCATAGCAATAAGCAAGAGCCTCTCTGTATACCATGTTCCTTGGCATGAAATATAAACATCACATCGCTCTAAAAGCAAACAGTTTTTTGCACAATATGCTGTTAATTTCAGTGAGCTAGAAGAGGCCTAGCTAAGAAGGAAAATTACTGAACAGGAAGTTGGTTCTGTCTTACCTCAAACCAGGACAAAACTGCAAGTTGCACCTGCTGCTGTCAGCTTCCAACAGGGAAACACCACCTCAAACCATGAAACCTTAAAAACAGTCTGGTTCAGTTCATGGACATCTACATCTAACTACATCAACCAGGATAAGCGCGAGCAGAGCAGTGAACAAGCGTACCAGGACGTAAACGAGGCCTACTGCATACATTGGTCTAAGTGCATTTCAGATGTTAAATTTTGCTTTTCATCTTTACAGAAACTTCTTAGTTCTTCCACCAACAGAAACCATTACTGTGCAAAACCTGTTAGATCTGTGTCCATCCTTACACTGGGGAGAGCGAACAGAGAGGCAAGAGTGGTCTTTATGTCTAAACCAAGAAAAACAAGACATACCCCCACAGCCTCCTGGGACGGCTGGTGAAACAGAGGGAGAAGCTGCACACAATTTCTTAGTTCCTTTTGTTCTATAAGAAGATTAACCCTGAGCCAATTCTCAGACAACGGACCACAAAAGTTCTCTTTAAAATCAGCGCCTGGGTGATGGCAGTTGCCATTTCAAGCAGCCTTCACAGCGTGTGTGACAACAAAGCAGACAGGTACACGTATTTTTTTTTTAAAACTGAAGATTTATTGGAAAGAAATTTGAACCCATATCTTTTCACCAATATAGGACATTTAACATTTTATATAGACTGTATTCAAGTAGAAAAGATTACATTAAAAATTTCTAATATTGCACTTGGGACAAGTCATGGCTAGGCTACTAACATTAGCATTCCAGAACAAAATCATACATAGTCTTCAGAATTTTTGTGAGCTGCCCTGTGTTATCATTAAGATGTCTTTACGGGTATTCTGATACACTGCACTACTCAGCTTAGGCTCACTGCTAAGAGAAATTCCTGTAATTTAAAGGTAAAGGCAAGCAATATGCCGTCTGCTACCAGGAATGATTTTGGCAACTTCTTCATTCACAGTATTTCACACTTCAGCCAAAATACCGTCGCGATTCATTTAACTCTTGTACAAGATCCCAGCACACACATCAACGACTTCAATGCACATGGGAAGTGAAATACACAATTCCTTTTACACATTATTTCTGCCAAATTACCACACAGGCAGGAACCTTCAGTGGCTCACTGAGAGAGACAAGCAGACGAAGCAGGATTTGCACACAGCGAGTCCTCCCACGCCAGGGGCAGCAGAAGCCCAACTGGCATCTTCTCACATTAGAGCAGTCTCTGGCCATAGAAGTCCCAACAGAGATGGGCACCGCAACAAAGCCTGAATGGGGGAGAAATCCAAAAGGGAATCCCGGCGAGTTGCAGATAGGGATTTTCACAGAAGCGTAAAGAATTAGGGATCAAAGAAATGGATTTAAAAAAAAAAAAAAGGAAGAAAGACAGAAAATCCCTTCTACTCATTCCCAAACATGCTTAAAAGGGGGGGATAATGGAGAAGGCACAGCAGTGGTGGTCTGATGGCTGCTGGGGAAAACAGGACAGGGCTTAATCAGTAATTAAAGCTGTTGCTCTGAACTGGTATTTAAAGATCTTATTACATGAGTATTGATTAGGATTTGCATTTTATGGAAGCATGAAGGTTTCTGCAACTGAAATCTGCACTGTGAGAGAAAAGCCATGAACTTCACATTTTGATTGCACAGCGCACGCAAAGGATGTAAAACTAGTTCAGCAGCAGCTTCTCGCCCCTTCTTGTATCTTGCTTATATTCCCAAAACAGGTTCACTCACAACAGTTAAAAGGAGGTACCCTTTCTTTCCCTCACCTTTAAACCTGGCTTTACTTCTTCAGGAAAAAAGTAAGAACAGTGTGAGTTTCTTAGGTCCTCCTTATTAGGAGCAGCAGTTTCAATTTTTATGTAAAAATAGTGTCAGCAGCTCTTACTAATGACACAATAAACTTTTGTTGTAGTGAGCAGTATTACATAAAAACCAGAGTCATTTATTTGGACCAGCTCCTTTTGCCTTAGTTCAGCAAACTGCACAAGCAGTCTAGATCTACGGCGGGGCCCTGTCGATTTAAGTAACAAGCCCATCCTGTAAGTATGTACAGCCTTACAGCAGGAGCCTGTGGAAGACCAGTCTTCACTGTGCCTACTCTTAAGAGTAGTTTTCTTCTGCTGTTGCTCACCGTGACAAATATTTGAGGCATTTTAGAACAGACACTCTATAGCACTAGTTTTATCTTGATTTTGCTGTAGGCCCTGTAAAAATCACACAGTTTGCAGTCTCGGTGGTTGGGACAGTGTGGTTGTAAGTTACTGTCTTCAGTCAGAAGACAAAGAACCACACCAAGACAGAGCAGTCATCCTCCAGTAAGCTTCAGCTACATGAAAATACGAGAAAATCCAAATCTGAAAAGTTAGTTCAAAATTCAGTGCTGGATAGCAGGCAAGCTGAGTTTCAGCAGATGGTCTGCAGACGTCCATCCGCATCTGGATGTCAGTCATTCACATAAATCTTTGTTTAAATTATGTGATGCATCTCCAATAAAGTCTTAAAAGCAAACTGTTTTATAATAAACTGTTAGCTAATTAGCAAGACACAAAATAACAAAGCTTTGACTCTCAGGATTAAGAAAAGCTGCACTTCCAATCGCATGATTTATACTCTCCGAAAACCTGAGCAAATATCCCCTTCGTAGGTGAAAAAAAAATATAAATCAAATGTCACACCGTTTCCTGAGGTACTAGATGTGATTGCAGTTACCTACTGGACACCTCATCTCCTGCCTTTTGCAGAATTTTGTGATGCTTATCCTTTTTTAGACAGCCTAAAAGGCTTAAAGTCTGCTTTGAATCTGACTTCCCTACACTATCCACAACTGTGTCTTTAACAAACAAAGGATATATTTCTTACTGTAAAAACATCGAGTTGGCCTTAAAAATAATGAAGAAATTGCCATCTTGATTAGGAAACTCGGACTTGTACATACACTCCCAACACTGAGCTAAGTACTCGTAAGCAACAAAAAGATGTCAGAATCAATATTTTGTAATTATAACCAACTTACAGGCTTTTCCACTCTATTTACCATATTTTAAAATTTGGTAGCTGCACACCTTTAAAAAAACTCAACAAAGCAACAAACCAACCCAGCAGTCACTCAGGGACATTCTCACTTGGAAACAAACTGTTGCAGTTCTATTTTCATTAAGAAAACTAAAATAGTGGCCAAGTCTGGCAACTTGGGCAGCACCACAGCACTTCAGCAACTTCAGGAATACTCAGCCCTGAAACATGGTGGTACAAAAATGACATAAACCAAAGTCTGCTCTTGGATTAACAAAACTGCAATGAAGTTGGCCTGTGCTTCCCTTCAAACTGGTATCAGTTGATCTTCTCTAGCTTCAAATATAGTAATATTAACTATAAAAAAAAAATAATTCAGGAAACCATAGTGTCAACCAAAAGAAGCAATTGATACCCAACATACTAGAAAGCAATGAGGCATCCCCGCCCTATAACTGTATTTTAATTACCTTTCCTATGAACACATAATGCAAATGGTACCCAAGTCTGCTCAGCAGCTTCTTGCACCCTCCCCTGCGCTGTGTAACTGTCAGATCCTGACCTCCAGCCTGGATCCTGGGGCCCAGCAGAGCGCCAGCGAGAGAGCCCCACGGGGCGGCCGGCAGGAAGCTGAGGAGTGGGCAGCCAGCTGAAAGGGCACTCTGCACCTGCAGCCCCAGGGGGAACAAACACCAGCAGGACCCAGCAACAGGGAGAACGAAGGATCTGAAGACTAGAATAGACTGTAAAGCTTGCAAGTAATACCTATGTGGCTTTTTACTGCTATTTTTCTTTGTGCTCAGTTTTCAGTTCCAAGCCCAAGCTTGGTATAAAATCAACATTCATGTTTCAGTATCTCATCTGGAAAAATCAGGAACCACCTATCAATTTGGCAACCATTGTGCTTTCACGTCAAAAGAGATCAAAATTCAAGTGCTATATAAGAAAGACATGAAGCATGAATGCAAGGAGCTCTTCATCTCTGTCATGAACTCAGCAGCGCCAGTGGCCAACAAACCATTTCTGCAAATAAATCTTCGGTACTTTCCTAGTGCCTAGCACTTACTGCGCAGACATTGTCAGCTTCAGAGGGCCTTGATTTCAGTATTACCACGTACCAGAAGAATACTTAAAATCCATACTAGTTAGTAACAGCTATGATTTATCAGAAAAATGTCTGTCTTGGTTTTCACTCCACAATGTTGTGTTTGTAAAATGTCCTTGTATAAAATCTTCCATTACTAAGTTAACTACTACAAGCATAGTGAGATTTTCATCTGTAATAGCAAGGACAGCAGATTGTCTTTGAAAACAATGCTCAGATCTGAAAGTGTAAAATGATTATAAATGCTAGAAAAATATGACAGACTGATGTTTCTTTTAAAAAACCCAAACTTACTGCACTGCAAACTTTTTTCCCCATGGAAACGCCCAAGGCTACAGTAACACAGTCAAAAACGCTGGACTTGTCAACTTGGAAAATGCATCATTTTGAATAGCATGAACCATGGTCCTTAATTTCTGTTTCACTAAGAACAACTATTTTCAGTATCTGGGAAGGCAAAAGTCATCTCACCAATCACGTTAATAAGAATTATTACAAACTATTAAAACCAAGGAGATTTAAACTTTCACAAACAATTTAGGGATTCAATTCTTCCCAACACATAATATGGAAGATAACAGACTTCAAGCATTGCTTCCATCACCAGCATCTTCCCTCAGCTGCCTGTTGTTTCACATGACTGTAAACATGAGTAGCATCATGTAACCTCTCATTACTCTCAACAGTATGAAGAGACAAAGAACTGGAGCGAAATCCATTGACGAAAACAATTTCCACAAGAAATGTGCAACTAAATATCCAGCTTGTTTTGGAAGAAAATCTCTTCACAACACCTTTGCCTTTTACATTTAGAATTTTTCTGTCTGTTTGGTAAGATGCACAGTACAAAAGAAGTCTAACATCTACAGTTATGCAAGTACACAACCCCCCCACATACATCACCAGTAATTAATCAGACTGCGTACGAGATATTTGTAAAAGTAATAAAACCCTTTGATGCTCCGTATTTATGCTGGCAAACACCTCTCCTGATATAAAAGGCACTTTGAAAACCCAATATGGTTTGGTTCATTAAGTTTGCAAAGTACAAACAACTGTAGAAACATACAATTATACTGAAGCATGTCAGCCATTGTGACATAATCTACAAGTTTCCAATTGTTGGTAACACTGGTTTTATGGGAATGAGCAGTGGTTTCAGCAGCTTTACTGAAGACACGACAGGGTTTCCAGTACCACAATCTCAGTAAGTAAAAAACTCTCAAAAACTTACAGGTTTAGGGGCCACAAAAAGACAAGACCCAAAGTCCATAACATTCATTCCATATTTGATCCTTAGAAGTGAACTCCATCCATAGCCCAAGGGCAGAAATATATTCAGTCAATTCCAGAACAGCGGTGGAAGCAGGCTCTGTCTTGAGAAGTACATTGTTATACCATTACAGTACAGAAAACTTTGGTCCAACAGCACAGTTCCAGAAGTTCACTACATGGCTGCGACATCAATCTGTACGTAAAGCTGTCTGACTCCCGCCTATGGAAAAGAGAAGCAGAGTTAAAGAAAACCTGTAATGTCAAAGCACTTTAACTGTCTTGAGCACCAGTCTGCACCAGCGAGTCACCTAACAAAAAACCCTCCACATCTTTTCTGTAATTAATCTTCCACATTCAGCACATTATTCACTGAGATACTGGCAAATTGAAAACCCAGAAACTTTGACAGCACTGTATGAACACACAGGTCTTCACACAGTCAAGTGCACATACGTAATTATATATTAACGTTAGCTTTGCCACATTACCTCTTCTGATTCAGCCTAAGTAACTGTCACACATGAAGCTGCACAAAAGCCATTGTTTCTTTTGTACAAGTTTAACCTCCTGAAAAGCAAGCAGCTTGAAGGGCTGTCAGTTTGAATGGAGCTAAGTACAAAAGCATAACATGGGATTTGTTTTCTGAACCAGTTTTACGCTGAGACTTTAGCGAGAAACAACAATGGCTACACTGAATTCACATGACATGATGACACACTAAAAGAACTTTTGGTAAAGATATATGAGTTGTACAAAAGCATTTCTTTCCTCAGAAGTCCTATTAAACTAGGTTTAGATGGACTTGCTTAGTTTTATAATCATTCAGTATCAAAGAGCACTGAAAAAAAAAAAATAATCATTTAGCCATTCATTTGGGCCTCAGGGCAGGACAGCACCGATGTTGTGATGGTCACTGGTTACACAACGTGATCTCGACGCCTTAGGATGAACACTGCTGAAGCTCAGACTGCCTGCAACCATCACCAACTTGCTTTTAGCTCAGCTGAGTGGCAACTGTCAATTATATTAAGATAATGAGGGCCAATATTACTGAGGAGAAAAACAATCTACTCACTCCAACTGTTTCTCCACTTACTATCACAGATACGTTCGTTAAGAAAAACGACAGACCTTGTTCTCCCAATTCCCTTCCCAGATACATGGCTTTTGATACCTGCACAGCTACAAAGCAGCTGAAGAGCTAATCACTCACTCAGAAAATGCAATCCTTTGCAGACTTGAGATGTAAAATTGGTTTTGATGTAACAGAATGTTCCACATAGTCCTTCCTGTAAAACATCTCTTAGTTTCAAACTACACAGTCTGAGGAACATGCTGTGCAGATTGATTTCTACCTGCTCAGTAATCTAGAGCTGTGTGTGATGGAACAGCTCAAAAAGGATGAAATTTTATTCATAAAGCTGGATCTTAAAATATTTGGAACAACAAATTCTCCTTCCCTAATATAAAAGCAAGTACATGTGTTTATTTTGATTGGGTTCCCCATGACTGACTACTTTAAAATTACTTAAATTTCAAGGTGTTCAGAAGAATTCATGCACTCAGGCAGTGTGTTGTAGGGTTGGCTTCAGTGGTTTTTCTCCCGAGACCAGAAATTGAGTATATGAGATGCATTAAAAAAACCACCAACAACAAAAAATCCAGTCTGAAATTTCTAATAATTGTTATAAAGCAGTTAATAAAAGCAGTGCTTATCAGATGCATGAATGATTCACTGAGCCATCACAGACACAAGCTGCCAATACAGGAGGCCACCAGAACACTCAGGAAAAGGGAAAGAACATGCATGTGAGCGTACAAGGACTTTCCCCACTGTAGAAAGCTTTCAACAGATTTATGCAAGCACTAATTAAACTGTTGACAGAAGTGATTTTATTTTGGATATCAAATACTCCTAATCAGAGGCCCCCTTTCTTCACTGTCCAACTGACCTAGAGAAGTCAGTAATTTATGTATCTCCAAAATATTACCCATTAGCCGACAACATTTTGTTACCCAACAGACTGGTTATAAACAGGAATATTTGCCTTCTTTTCAGTTACAGAATCCTCCATTACTCAAAAGCAGAGAAAGGACATTACAGAAAAACTGAATAGTTTTTTTCATATACAGTCCTCCCACATCAAGAATAAAACCAGGATATTTGGCTCGGGATGTCATAAGAGACACAGTAAGTTTGCAGTTTTATTCTTCACAACGTTCTCTTGTTGGACAAGAATTCTCTGTTTTATCTTGGTAGACTCTAGGTTCTATTTGTAAACCATTCATATCCAGAAGCTGTAATGGAATAGGCAGCCAAACTTAATTTCATGTTTAATGACTGAAAGTATAAGGAAGCAACAGAAAAATCTTTATGAAGTTTTTAAGATTTTAATCTTAAGGCAAGAACAATCAACTTCTAATAAAGTTTCTGTTGTTCACAAGAATTCCAGCATCAGCCACAAGTGCTATCAAATACATCACTATCTATAAAAAAAACAAACACAAAACCAAACCTGTAGTATTACCTGAGATAAATAGAAACACACTGGTCATACACAACATTACAACTGATGGCTATGTTCTAACTAGTGATCACCACGGCACGGATATTAGTAAAAGACAACAAAATATGCAAAGACCATGGATTCTCAGATGTATAGAAATGAATGACAAATACAGCATCAGCACAGGGGAGGAAAAAAAATCACGTAGGTCCAGTCCAAGGTCAGAAGCCCTATTTTGAGGGAAGCCTCATATATTTCCTTGGTTCCTCATAGGTCAATACAGGATTTCAACTCAGCTTGATACACCTCAGACAACTACAGCTGCTGTTTCTACTAAGTGGAAATACTCATGCAGAGAGGTACAGTAATTCCATCTACACTACTGAGCATTTTGAAATTGTCCTAAACTGATGAAGCAGAAAAGCTTTTCAAAACACACTGATACTATACCCAGAAACACTTTTCCTTAATAAGAATTACAACATCACATCACGTGATAGGCAGTTTACACTTTGCAATGTGATTTCCACTGGTGAGACATACCTGAGTAAAAATATTGTGAGTCTGGCTTAGAATCCACCTCCCATCAGCATCAGGAGCTACTAATAATTTCAAGGTCCCTATGTAAACATCAGTACAGAGGGTCCAGAAGTGCGGATCATGTAAACTGTAAACTCCTTGCAACTGCTGCACCTAAAAATACAAGCAAATTTTTAAAAAATAAATTTCAGAAAATGTTTATTTGTACTATGTTTTTTACAGAAAATATTATAAAAGCTGATGTATTCTTTTACTTCCAGTTCACTGTGCAGTTTGTGATATTTCATTTAAATTCCTTATTACCATCTCAGTAACTGTAAGGAAGGTGAAAACATACAGGTTGTATATGTGTCATGATTTTGTATCTTGCTGCATTTACAGTCTCCACATATTTTATTGAAAACACTTCTGAAAAGACTGGTATCCAAGACAGAAAAGTCCCAGTTATTAAATTTGAGACAGCATTCAATTTGAACAGCAATTTTTGCAATTGCAGGAATTTTCCCTGTCCTGGTTTGAGGTAAAATGAACCAATTTTTTTGTTTTACAATTTTACTTTTTTAGCTGGGCCTCTTCTAACTAACTGAACTCTGAAATTAACAGCACATTGTTGAAAAAAGTGCTCACTCTCACAGTGATAAGACTTGATTATACCAAGGAATGGTATGCAGAGAGGCCCTTGCTTATACTTATTGCCGAAACAACCAAGGTCAGGGAATTTTGTTATTTGTCCTGTTGGAGAGTTGGAAGCAGAAGAGCATAGAGGGGTCACACCTGCAGGGAGGAACGGACAGGTCAGGTGACCCAAAACTGACCAGCTGGGGTATTCCATCTCATCCACATCATGCTCAGTATAAAAGCTGAGGAATCAAAGGGTCAACTTTCTTTCTCTGATGGCCAATGTCCAAGGACCCTGCCTTTGACCCTGATCTGAGCGTTCCGGACTGCAGATCTGTAATCCAGCTCGTTGATCACTGAGTCCGGTCTGGGACCTTTCCTGATGCCTGCTGGTGATGTGGTCGCTACCCTGGGAGCTTGATACAGTTTTGTATATACTGTAGACATTTTTTTTCACTTTTTTTTTTTTTAAATTATTTTTATTATAATTTATGTTTTCATTAAAGTAGTTTATTTTTTTCTAAACTCCTAAATCTCCTTAATCTCTTCCTCTCTTTTTTAGAGGGGGGGACGACACACATCTATCTTTTCTGACTGGTCAGAACCACGACATTCCCATAAAACAACATGAGAGAGATTCTAACTATTAACAGAAATACATTAATATTTCTGTAAATATTTTGTGAGGGCCTAGGCTTGTCCTCTCAAAACCTTCCTTCTTCCTCTGTCCGATTTTAGGAAACCCTCCATGCGGTCGTTACAATCCTTGAACTTCCTGGGGAAAGATGGAGCTTCTACAAGGTGCTTCGTATTAACTTCGCAAAGGTACTTCAAATGTTCCGGTCATGACACAGTAATAGGTAAGTTAAATGAGAGCACCAGGAGAAATCAAATCCAGAGTAATCTATGTAGTCTTCTAAATACATTTCCAATGTTACTCCATCTCATTTTACTAAAACTAGAAAAACATCATGTACTTTGTATTAGCACAAGAACTTTCAGAGGAAAAGCTTCAGGTTCTATTTTTCTAAACCAACATAGTTCATTTTAACACACACACTGTTGAAGCTACATACAATTTAGGACTTCAGAGAGATAAAAATCAAACTAGTACCTCCAGTTGTACAGTTTAAGGAACCTTTCACAGGCATTACTGGCAAAACATCATAAAACATCCTCATACACACAGCTGAGGCACATTTGTCAGCAGCTGAATCTGAAGCAAAAATGGTCTAAGAGCTCACCCTCTGGTAGCACTGAGGCAGGGCATTTTCCAGGGAAGGAGGAGTTCGCTGCATCAAAATTCCAATGGATTCTTTTAAAAGCGGAACAATACTGGAAAGAAAAAAAGGAAGTTAGCTACTATTACATTTTCAAAAGACACTGAACAAAGAACAATGTAACATCCCTTAATGCTCTTTAAGAATTTTTCTTTAGTTGTTTTACCAGGAGCCAAGAAAGTTGCTGTGAAAAGCTGGTACAGAAACTAAAAGGACTGACAAAATTGCGATGGTGTCTTACTAGAGGGAAAATTACTTCTCCTCCCAGATTTTCCACAGGGACAACTTGCAGATAATCACATAAGATTAGCAGTTTAATCATGGGATTTGAGATGAAGTCTCTCAGTGTCTTTAAAGTTATATGACAAAGCAGCTGATAAGTATGGCTCAAAACCAAAACCTACTTCAATGGCAATCACTCACAACCAACCATAAAAACATGCAACTGAAATGGGTTTTGCTTTTGTGTCTGGCTTACGGCATATTTTTCTTATGAACTAAGATAATAACGGGGAAATCATAAAACAAAATTAGTATGGAGCATTCCAGCTATAACTGAGTTATTTTGTCCAAAACAGACAACTTAGCATATTCTTGAAGTGAACTAAATGTAGGGTCTCATCCAAACTCAAAGATTAAACATATGGAAGCAATTAGAGGCTACCTTCTGGCCAAGCAGTCTTGTTTAGTCAGCAAATTAAGACAAGACTTAATATTTTTTTATTATTATTCGTTTTCTTTTAATAAAACCAGGACACCAGTAAGCCCATACCCTGAAGCTACCACTGAAAATTTATAGCCTTTTTAAGCATTCAGGATGGTGATCTTTTTTTTTAGGAGTAGTGCATCTCATCTGATTTAGTAGAGCATCCTAAAATTTCCAAGAGGATGACAAATATCTATAGCCCAATACTGAAACTCAGATAGCAATCTAATTTCAAGAGCACATAAATCACCTAACACTCTAGACCAAAAGTGACGATGCGTTTCAGAAACCGTAAGCTGAATTTCAGCGTTCAGCACTGGCATCACAGCTGGAGTACAGCGAGTGACAGGATTAAAAGCAACAAGAAAACATTTGTAAGAGATTAATTGGGCTGTCTGTTAAAAGAAAACTGCAGAAGCTTTGTTTAAAATCTCATGAAGCGATGTAGAACACGTTGCATAGACCAGTCGTGTATTTGCAGATGGTGAACAGCATGACCTAACCATTCCTTTCCATTTTTAACAGGATCGTTCCATGCCTACACGGGAGCAGCACTGGCTGATCGACTGCTCAGCTCACTCCTTGGCTAATCCTCAACCAGGGGTAGGAGGGAGTTGGAGGGTGTATGACTCCTGTTCAATGAACCTCTGGAAAAACAGCCACCCTAAAATTAACTCTCCTTGTAGCCACACTGGTTACTTCAGCCAAATTCACTGCCTGATGCATTTCATCATAAGGTGCAGTGATGAAGTAGCCTCACGCAGCTGCACTGCTACCAAGGAATCAGTTCAGAATTAGGAAGAAGCAATTAAGAGCAGGCAGGAGTTGCCTGAACTGGACCTGTCACCAAGACAATCAAACATTTAGCAATGCAGTAACACTCAATCTGTCTAAAGAAAGCTTAATTAGAGTGTCACATTCTACAGTGGATTATAGAAGTTTAGGGAAAAAGGTTCTCTTATCAATGGACCCATCTCACTGAATAATATCCATGTCACAAGCATTACTTTAAAGGGAGCCGGAGCTGCCAGAATACTCCATTGCTGAATTGATTTCAGTTTAACTCACTGTTTAAAATGCAGGTTTGCTTCTTAATAAAAACCTTGAAAGACCAATACACAAGTTCAGGATACAAACTGAATACCAGATTTTTGAATACTGACTCCATCCCCATAAATTTACAAGGCCCCTCTAACACATGCATCCAAAAGCTTCAAAACACACACACGCACAGGCAGCATATTGTCTTTCCGGGGAAAGGACTAAAGGAATGGAGAACGTAGAAGCTTGCCTTTTTATTGGAACACATCACTAAGAGTGGGAAAATAAAAAAAAATCCATTAAAGAAATCCAACAAAAAAAATGTCTTCGGTTGGACAAAGATTTGCACAACTTCTTTACATGACTTGATAAAACCAATGCACATTATCTGATGGAATGGAAATGAACTGGCAAGTAGGAGATTTGGAGAGACAGCCTATAGAAATTTCAGACTAGCAGGCTGGGCACGTTAACCCATTCCAAAAAAAGGATTTGGTCAGTGAAACTGGTTGATTCATTCTGGAACAGGATACACATTGAAAAGCGGAAGTTAAAAACTCGTTAGAGAGCTCTTCAGCTGAAGATGCATTGAAAATTAAGACCGCCTTTATTCCAAAAATTTTGTTGCCTAAGAAACAGGTCTTGCAAGGGTTAAGCCTATGCAACCAGCAGGGCAAACACAAGCACCGAAGACTGTCTTTCCGGGCCAGGCAACGGGGTGCAGTTTTAAGCAGCATACACTAGAACCACCAGCTCAAAATCAACTAATATACAAGAGGGTGAATGGGGAAATACATTCCGTTCCTATTATAAGTGGTAAAGCTTAAAAGGTATTCTCCCTAATGGCAAGGCTTTACCTATTCATGTTTTTGTAATGGCTTCACACTAAAGCTTTAAGAAGGAAACCTTCCGTGCAAGTTTCTGGCAATAATGCTGTGTAAGTTCTGCTTTTATCCAGACTCCACAAAAAAGCCAAAGCCACAGTGTTTAACTGAAACAGCAACATCTTAAAAGTCCAAAGAATAAAGGTAAATCAGGATGTGGCTTGATGCTATGTGTGATAAAGCCGAAGGACATCCCAGGTCACATCTCCCTCCTCTAACTTAGACACAGTGTTCAGCTACAGATTTATTTTATGCAAAGCTGAAAAGGCCGAAAGACAGCTGCAGCGAGGTGATATGCCCTCACAAATGCCATGAGAGCACAGAAGTCCATACACGCATCTGCATCCAAAGGGACACTATCTTACAAGGTAGTCTTTTATCATAAGCCAAACTAACACGACAAAGTATAGAATCCAGTTTCCTGATGTCTTCTGACTTCCCGTTGTTTCATGTGTACTACTGAAGTAAGAAACCTTTCATTAAAAACCAAAACTCCACACAGTACACTCTTTTCTGAAACACTACCTAAAAACCAGTATTACTTAACCACCATGAGGCACTACAAATACTAGTTCCATCTCATGTGACTGATGAAAACACCAGGAAAGACGACAATACCAAGCAGGCTGAAAATGTGGTTAGAGAATTTGACCAAGCTTTCCTTTTTTTGTTGTTTTTGCTTAGTCATTAGTGCAAAATACACATGGTTGTCTCTACAGCAACTATTGCACTGGTACTTCCCTCTCTATTCTTTATTTCTTCCCTATTTACAAAAAAAAATTACTGAAAATAAATAATGCTGAATTCTTAATAAGCAGACAGGTTTTTTCCATGCATAAGCAGCCTGTAAGCTTTGCTGCTAATGCAGACACAATTTTTCAATCCTCTCTAACCACCAAGCCTTGAATTTAAAAATATCACTCTTTTACAAGACAATGGGATCTGAAAGAGGCACTAACCCACAGCAAGAGTCGGGACATAAACATATCCTCTATGAAAGCCAAACTGGCTAATGTGCGCAAAATGAGTTAGCAGCACATCACATTTTCAGATTCACTGTGACAGAGGAAGCAGAAGGTGTTCAAACAAATAAAAGCCATTGACATGAATCTGATAAATCCAGCCTGCCACTACTACACGTGACTTGATTAACAACCAAGAGTGAAAGCATCAGACACTTAATCAACTTGCATCACATTCAGATAATACTCGTAACCCATCCTAGTCCCATTCTGTACATGCCACTGTTTTTGTAGGCATAGCTAGGAAGACTCTGGCATCTTCATGATCTTGGGACAGCAAGGTTGAAAAGAACTCAGAGGTAAAGAACCCTTCACACAGTCACTGCAGTCAGAGCACAGCAGGAAATTAATTTTGTTCTCTCAGCACTATAGACAACAGAGGATACTTGTGATAGATTTTGTGGCAGGTAAATGAACACTGCCAAGACTCGAGATCAGCTATGGCTCCTCAAATACCATACCTGAAAATCTAAAGCCCAATTTAATTTCTTTTTTTCCAGCCACCATCCACATCTGCAGTGCTAAGACTGTCAGACCATTTCAGAAATTTAACTTGACTAAATATTTTCTATTAGGCAATGACAATTTTAATCTGACTGCTGGCTTTGCTCAAGACAAGGATCACAGGTTTAACATTTACTTTCGCAATTTTAATGCATAATAATGTAGTACTTTGATCCTCGAGCAAAGCTGGCAGGTACCATTTACCCTGCAGGTAAAGGTGGCACACACCACTGAGCAAGGGTGGTTCAAATCTAGTATGCGTTAAAACATCCCTCCTGAATCTGAGTGAGTGCAGCACTTCATTTAAAGAAGTGGGGGTTTTATGTTGTTATACCCCAAATATTACAGGCACATACTCCAAAAGTTCCAGGTATGCCCTTGTCCAAAACTCTCGTATTACATCATGTTCAAGTAGCTCAAACTCTATATAAAAATGATGAAAGCCACAGAAACAACTTCACTAAATGACTCAAGTAAATTACCTCATGTCTTTGACCACTGGATATGTAGTCTGCATGCTCTATCCAATCTAGTATCATGTTGAGTCGATGGTGCCTTTCTAGAAACATGTGGCTCCAATAGTGGTTTTGAACAAAATTCTTGCTTTTAAATGAAGTGGTGGCTTTTGGTTGATGACTAATTTCACATAGCTGACTGAAATACTAAGATTGATTCAACATTTCAGAAAAAGGTTTACAATCCTAAGGCTAAAAAATAAATGAACATTTAGTTTTAAATATTAAAAGTGGTTTAGAGACTTGAGAAATTGTTTATTTTCACGCACATTAGATTACAAGGAAAAAACTTGAAGAGTGTCAATCAAAACAACTACAGAAGAGCCAAGCTTATTTTTAAAAAAAAAATAAATAAATACTTCAAACAAGATGCTAGTAATGCTTTATAATTAAAGAACACTTGCATGAGGTAGTACAGAAAGTAATCAAAGGAAGACTCATCAGATACTATATGAACCCTTAAGAGCTACAACCCCTCATGCGCCTCAACCTCACCCTTCAGAATTGGCCACAGATTCATGATGCAGAGATTTTGAAAGATTACAGGATATAGCCCTCCAATTGAGAAACCAGAAACTACCAAGCCCTCTGCTTGTCAAGGCTCAACAGATAAATACATACACGGAGAAAATACAACCTTCTACAGCAAGTAAAAACAATGAAATTTGCAAAGTGGAAAGTAGCTGACTTTATGCCCTTACTTCTATGTATCAGAACAGTAATATGTGGGCTACTTTTCTTCCTCCAAAAAGATAGATTTTAAGGCATGAGATGTATTAGGTAGTAATAATTTTTCTATACAACCCTACTGAAGAAGGGCTTTTACCAGGAGGTATGTAGTCATTGTCTACTAAAGGGCACTGGTTGATCTTACTTGTCTATACTCCAGTAACAGCTACCTGATTTTTGTTTCCACTAAGCTTAGAGGTGTATTTATCTGTCAGTGAAAACAACCTCAGAAGAATCTCACACTGGATTTTCACTGTGCAGCCAGAGTGTTCTGCACTGATGAGGAGTCAGGCAGAGAACCTGTCACCTCAGAGCAGCCTTAGAGAAGGATCACAGGAGCAACACGGTGCAACTGTGTCAGTAGCTGACAATTTGCACTAATTAGCGATGTTGTCTACAGGAAGGCTCAACCATTTGCATTAAAGACACTGCTTGACTTCTCCGAAGAAGCATTGCTCAACCCTTCGTGCATCTGCACAAGACAAAATAGGTTAGAAATTAGAGGCTGTACAGCTTTACATTGCAACTGTAAGTTCTTTAGTCATCTTACAAGGATATTTTTGTGATTTCTTTTGGGAAATGTTGCCATCATTTCAAAAAACTGAACAGAGCAGAAGACCCAGGCAAGACTTGAGTAAATCTGAGAGCGCTACCCAACAATGAAGCAAGCAAACACTCAACATAAAAAGATGCAAGCAATTTTGGATTAAAAGCAACAATTCCCCTCTGCACTCACATGTGATTGCTTTGATATTATACTGGCTTACTCAACGTAGTTCCACGGAAGCAAATAATCATTTGTGTTCTGCCTTTATTCCCTCTCTGGATACATAAGCAACCCAGAAAGAATAAGGATTTAAAAAGGAGATCTGGATCAAACCTACCCCCCACCCACGCCTTGCACATTTCCTAAGCCAAAATTAGACCACTAAGCAGTAACTTGGAAGATAAATGACTGAAGTCAAATCATTACCAGGTTAAGTGGAATATGCACATTTTATTCAGAAAAAAAAACAAAACAAAACAAAACAAAACCAAAAAAACCCCAGCAATCCCCCCCTCAACCTATTAAATATGTACCAAGTATTGAATAATTTCTTAATTTTAGTTTTTCTTTCATTTTTCACGTAGTATTTTTGAGAAAATTTCCTTGCTAAAAAGCAAGCTATTAAAATGCATCTCAAAGAATCACATGAACCTCTAAAGGTATCTTATCACCATCATCTCATTCAATTTTATACCTCAAACATTAACTACACATGAAGCATCAAAACCATTACTTTTACAGTTTAAGGAAGTTAAACCAAACTGTACAGCTTTTGCCTTTGCCCAATATATTTGGGCTATACAAAGTGTTCTATACACATCCCAAAAATGCATGCATTTTGTATTTAAAATCTAATGACCCGTATGAACACAGCATCATCAGACTTTCAAAAAGACGACATCTTTCTGCAATGGCATAAATAAATTGCAACAGCTAATTAATCACCTTGAAGTACACTAGAAGTGCACTCACTGCAATATCCAAATTTTGATTAAATATTTGCTTGGACATACAAAGTATAACATACCAATCCACATTTATTGGTATATATATTTTTAATTAAACTATGTTTAACCATCAGTTTCAGGAAAATTACAAAACTGACGGCAAAGTACTTATTTTTGTAAAATGTAAAACAAAACTTCAGTGCGAATTACTTTCCATTTCACAAAGATTTCAATATATACTCAGTTAATGAAGCAGCTAGAGTTGAAAGACTGAAAGTCCTTGGCAATTTTGTTAGTCAACTATAATAATTGGCTTATTTCAAGAAAGCAAGAGAAAATACCATGTAATTTCCTAAGTACTATCCCACATCCAGTAACGGATACCAAATTCAGCATCTGTTATTCTTCCATTTTAATCCAATTACTTTTCTAGATTACTTTGTACTACTTGCATAGTGTCTCTGCAGGATATAAAAACTGCGAGTTGGTTATTCAACAGCACCACATTAATGCATTACTTAGATATCCCTATGGCAATCTCTCACTAGGCCAGAACACATGCAATGTGATCTGTTAAAAGGATGGAATGGATTCTCAATTGCCTCATAAAATAAACCTGGTTTTGCTGAAAAGAATTCAGACGTGTTTCTGAACACATACTTCCAATAATACACATCATACTGCCAGAATATTATCTTTTCAACATCCCAAGAATGACACTGTCCCACATTGTTCAGCTAAGAAAACTACTTTTTAAAGTCAGGAATCCAAAGGTATCTTTCAAAGAACCTGTTTATGCTCTAGAAGACTTCTGCCTTGCATTGACATCTACGGTTCTGTCCTAATTCATGTCTCCCTTCAAATTTCACATTTCACAAAAATTCAGTACTACCTTTTCTCTCAGATTTAGATGACTTGAAAAGACTAAGGACAAAACTGTTACATATCCTAGCAATCAGCAGTTGAGCAAACATATTACTGTTACAAAAGACCACCTTATGGGAAAATCTGAACAATCTTTTGCATTAATTCTAGAAGAGCACTTCACACACAAAGCCCAATGAAGAATAAGCCAAAACAGACAATGCTTTTATGTCCAGAACTGTAACTGAAAATTACTGAAGTCAAACAACAGAAAAGGGAAAACAAGCTCAACTGTCAGTCATATTGTTTATGATGTCGTTTAAGCGCATTTCAAGCAAAGCCATCAATGGTTAAGTCTGTTGGACTGCTTAAAAAAAAAAAGGAAATAAACCCCAACCCTGCAATTAGTCTTTGCTCCACTGTTGTGCCAGGATGCCTCAGTCCGCAAGAAATGCAGGCTTCCTTCTACTAACTATGATGCAGCTGACTGCACTCAACTACCACCATCATCCTAGAGATCATTTATAGCGTTGCAGACCAAAAAACTATGTTACAGGCTGAGGTCTGCTATCAGGTGAATCAAAGAGTGAACTTCTCCAGCATTTTCAGCATGGACCTTAGACATCTCTCCTAACCATGCTGCAAGACCTATAAACAGCTTTATTACAAAACCTCTGTTATAGAAGGTAATCTTCCAAGCTCTGCACAAATGGAAGAGAAAAAAATTCTCATTCATGTGGTATCACATGGTACTCGGTGTGGGCTTTGTTTTACAGACCCCTAAATTACTACGTATATGTTTTACTCAGCTATTATCTCAGCAATAGTTTCTTTCCCCATGGTAACCTGCACATTTTCTTTCCCATTTTTTGAGATTCCAGTAAAAGAATTAGTTTGTAGTAACTTGGCTGTTACGAAATTACAGGAGGCTTAAGTCAAAATATTGAAGTGGCAACTCAGTAGCAATCTGTAGCACACAGATTTCTGTGAGCATTCAGTGCCTGCAACACGTTGCCCCACTTTGATAAACAGGGAGATTCACATCAATAATTCTGTGAATGCTGCCATGCATATGGTATAAACACACCATATACGGTATAAGCACAAGTAGCTGGCAGTAAATCAAATGACATTCACCACTGAAGAGACAAAGGTGTTTAGTTATTATGCTGTAACTGGAGTTGTGGCACTCTGCCCTATGCCACCATTGAAACCGCTGCCAGCAAAGCCTCAGTAACAGCTTTGCCGAATGAAATGTTTGCTTCTCCAGTCTAATCCAGAAAGTTTCACATTTACAGTGATCTTGGGAAGCAACAATCAGGAAAGCACAGAATTACTTGAAGCGTTTCCATCAGATCTTAAAAGGAGTAAGGATGTCTCAGAATACAAAGACAAAGGAAAAGACAGTTCTCACCAGGGAATACAAAAAAATAAAAAAATTTGCCAGCCTTGATTTGTCACAGACAAGGGCACATCCTGTGCCAGCAGGCTCAACTCTGCTGCCCTGAAGCCATTCTGCTCCATTTACTGGCGTACATTGGTTTATATAAGCATGTACTAAATACAGAGAGCAAGCTTTCTACAGTCCAAACCTTACAGACATTCTTGTAGTATCATGCAAATGGAGGTAAAATATGCAGATTTAAGAGCAAAAGCTGTAGCTGTAGAAAAGGAAAAGAAAGATAGCTCATGTAAAAGCACACCAGAACAGCTGTACAGCACAGAGGCAACATATCACTCTTGGAAGAAAATCAAATGTCGTAAGTCATTAGCAGGACAAACTTCTTCTTCGTAGCTGTAATTTGTGCTCTAACTAGCATCAAAAATACTACCAAATACCAGTAACAGCAACACTTACCTTACACCTATAAGTAGTGCTATCAACATTGAGCAAATAGGATCTGCTATCATTAGCCCATAGTTCTGCATCAATATAGCAGATATGATTACACCAACACTTCCAAGTGTGTCTGCAACAATGTGTAGAAATACACCTGTAAGACATTAATTGGTATCATTACAAATTGATCCTCTTGAAGCTGATGGAGTATGTCAAAGACAGTTCAGGGCTAAGAGTTGCAAGAAGTAGGTAATACGATTTCTGCTTGTTAAACTTGTGGTCAGTTTTTGCTCAAACACAGAAAGTGATGACAAGATTTCAACATGATTGTCGCATGTAGAGCATCTGAAGAATGCACCTTCTTTTCTGCACTTCGCTGTATGGGGTATTTCATGGCATGGCTGTCAACTTAAACAGTGATAACAGATGTAGCTAATTTTTTTTCATTCAATACCCACCTATATTACAGTAAAGAAACTCATGGTCCGTGACACCTACAGACAAGGATAAGTACTGTAGAAGATGGAAAGGCTGTTAACAGAAAAAGTTCTGTAAAGCTTTGAAAGGTGCTAATGTTTTATTGACAATATCTTGTAGAAGTTATTTGGGAAGGAAATCTAAGACAAATAATTTTAAGAATTAAACAATACTGCAGACATGAACAACTTAAATCTTATTTTAAAGGATAACATGCTACCTTAAAAGACGAAGAAACAGTCTCTTGGCAGCAAGCTAAAATTTAGCCTTTGGAGCCCTCTGCTGGCAATGACAGGAATAGTCACTCAGAAATAGCTTTTTGAATACAGTTCTACCGAGTCAGATAATCCCTCCTCACAAAACCGGCACAGAACTATAAACCAGCTCCTTAGCGATTTTTCCAAGTCTACATTTGTACTGGGTCTGGCTGGGATGGAGTTTGGCTTTCTTCACAGCACCCTGCCTGATGTTGCTCCATGACTAAAGCACTGCTGGTAACACAACAGCATTTCAGCTACTGTTAAACAGGGCTTGCAAAGCATCGAGGTCTGGTTCTCACTCTGCAAGTAGGCTCGGGCAGGCAAGACGCTGGGAGGGTACGTAGCCAGGACAGGTTACCCAAACTGACCAGAGGAATATTCCATGCCCTATAACGTCCAGCTTACCAATAAAACTGGGGTGCTGTCTTTCCAAAATAGTTGCCACTTAGAGACTTCCTGGACATCGATCTGCTGGTGGGAGGTGCTGAGTGATTGTGTCTGCATCACCTGGGATTTTTTTGTTTGGTTGGTTGCTTTGGGGTTTTTTTTTCCTTTCTTTTTTTTCCCCTTCACTTACTAAACTGTCTTTATCTCAATCCAAGAGCAGTTCTCACTTTTACTCTTCTAATTCTCTTCCCTGTCCTGCTGCAACAGTGAGTGAAGAGCTGCTGGGTGCTTAGTGCTGACCAGAGACAACCCAACACAGTACTGCAAAATTAAAATTATATGAAATTGAGTCTTTTTACTACCCTTCAACTACAATGTGCTGTTTATGAAAAGACTGACTTCCAAATATCTTCTACTGAAGTTCTGAGTATACATACACAAAACACAGTATATTACAAATTCTCCAAAGTTGAAAACATTCTTTTTCAAAGACTACAAACAAGCCAGAAAATTAATCAGTAAGAGAAAACAGTACATATATTTGGGTATGCCAAGTAATTATTACCTCTTACATTAAACAACTTTCTCCCTCTAACTTTTGAACACTTCAAAAAAATTAATCAAAGCTCAAAACTGACATATAAATTAGCAGTAATTTATTTATACTAATGCTCAGGAGATCATGGACTCCAATACACCTTCAAGCAATTTAGACTGAATTACTGTCTTGTCTAAATCATTATAATAATGTGATGAAATGCAACTTTTAAGCTCCAGTACCCTTTAACAATTATACCAATCTACATTTCTCAAACACATTCTCTCTTAATAAGAATGTTTTTAACTTTCCAGAGCACAGATTGCAATTAGGCTCCTTAGGTTTCTGCTTTTAACCACACTCCTAGATTTTTATTATTGCATTTTTCAGCATCAGTAACGGAAGATGATACCCAGCTTTGGGGTCTCCTTTTTAAATTGTGTTGACCCTGTGCTACATTCAGACTTCAGAGAATGTCTCAACTCCTAGCCATGCACAGGATATGGCACTGCCCTGTTTGCAGATGGAAGAGGACTTCATAAAATAGCTCCTCTAAGAAAAATGCGGCATTTATGCACAGGTACCCTTTAAAACAGATGGGCGACAAACAGTCACAGGCAGGCAGACCATGATAAAACTAATAAACCACTATACTTATTATCATCATACCTTGTAAAATCTGTTTGCTGGATCCAGGCATCCCTTCAAGAGAATGGTCATCTGGAAAGACAATTATTGGCATATTAACCTATGTAAAGGCTCTCTCTAGTGGTACACTCTGTTACGGTCTTCCTTTCTGAAATCTCTTGAACAGACAAGGTGCTTGTAATGACTAGCTTTTACTCTAGCTATTGTTTTTTAACGCAGCAATTCACTTGAAAGTCTTATAATACCTATTGTTTAAAAAGAAAATACCACTTTACACAATAGATTTTATATATGTATACATAAAAATAGAAAGATCAATAATAGTTTTTTAATAAAAACAAACTCAGAAATGTTTCTAGTATTTAGCAAAATAAGGCCCTCTCGAGAATACAAGCCATACACACAAGCAAGACGAGTAAGGTCAAATAAATTTGCTCCAGAAATATTTCACTTCAGCAAGCATTTATATCTAACATAAAACAACAAGGATAAGACTTGGAAAAGGTAGAAGCAAGCTGAAAAAATAATCTCATCCAAGCAGATTAATGCCTCTCTGAAACACATCAGAAAGGCTCTAACAAGCTTTTCTTAAAATACCTATCAAAATACTTCTAGTGAAGATATATAATAATTTACACAGAAGTTGATCTGAATATCAAATTGCACAAAACAGATAGCTATATTTTTGGTTCCACCGGGGTGTGGAGAATGGGGAAAGCACGGAAGAGGCAGGTGGAGAGAGCTCCTGCTTTGCAACCAAACTCCAGAACACTTGGAAGACAATCCTCATTTCTCTACTAAAAATAGCATGGAAGAGACAAGTAAGTATTTTTATACCCTTTGTCACCTCCTGTCTGCAAGTTACCACACTATTCCCCACTCTGAATGTGCAATTTTCAGTCCCAACAAATTCTGGTTTATGGCAGAGGCAGGAAGGATTGACAACCCTGTATTACAGTAATTTGCAGTCTTTCAGATAGGTAGTAACCACACTGTCTCTCCTCCCATAGCGAAGGCTACTGATCACATTTTGCATGGACATCTTTTCACAGACTGTTTGTCTTTACAGAAGAGTTAAGCATAGATAAGATACCAATTACCTGTTTCATAACCAGCTTTGAAACAGATTACAGCTACACAAGATGGAGAAAATCTTATACTTGAGATCACAAACCGAGTACAACGTATCAATCCCCAAGTAACCAAAATAAAAATGTTTGTTCACCTCTCCTAATATCTTGATCTGTAAAATTCTTCAAATGGAGGATGCTAGCAAAGCAGCTCAACTTTGTTTATTGGTTTTAATAAAAAATGGAAACAGAACTTCGTAACTAACTTCATTATATTGCTATAGCATACATCTGTTTTATCTTTTGCCAACACATAACGTTACTGTGAATATTGACAAAACGTAAGTGAAACAGCATTTGCCAGAATGGGCCACATAACACAGAGGTGGCACAGGGAACCACACATATAGTGAAACTACTTCCATGTATGCTTGCAACAAGCAGCCAGCACCCTCTGGTTTTTTTTCCCCCCAGTAAATCATTAATAGCAAATTAAATTAAGTCAAGTCTTGTAATATTAACTTAGTACTCACCATGACAATAATCCTGACCATGAGAGTGTCCATGGCTATGGCCATGATCATGAGTGTGTCCGTGGCCATGTTTATGCTCATGGCTGTGACCGTGACCTCCATGACTGTGTCCATGGCTGAGACCACCATTAAACAGAGAGTGGCTATGTTCATGCCCTATAAACAAATATTACCATCAGAGTATAAGTATTGAATAGAAGTATGCTTACATTTCTTTTCAAGTGACTCGAAACCTATTCATCTTTTAGGTCATCTTAAGGTATGACTTTAAATAAGTTAAGAAAATTAATACAAGCCATTTGTCATTTAAATCTACACTGTGCAGCTGTATAAAATATGTACCTGGTTGAATTAGATAAAAGCATATTAAAAAGAGCTTTTTTTAAAGAAACCAGAAATTGGCTATTGTTCACATAAAATTCAAGCCTAAATTGCTGCTTAAAGAGAGAAAACTACTTTCTTCCACCAGTCTCTGAGTTTATACATTAGGCTGAAAGAGATTAGCTTTGCAGAAGAAACCACCAAACAACTAAATGTTAACCATATAAACAAATTCGACATTTAAATTCAAAAGACACTAAACTGAGAAGCACCTAAAGCTGAACCATCCCATACTTAAAATTTGCTTTAGACACTGTTTTGTTAATTTTCCAGCCAAGACCTCACTTAACTCCAGCTTACTTTTGCCCAAAAACCCCTCTGCAGGTCTCCTCCACTAAAGTGCAGAAGAGTACCTGCATGTTCCAGAAAGCAGATTCTGGAGTTCTGGGTCTTCCAGCTAATGGATATTAACATGAGAAATATGGTACTGACATACTCAGAGCTAGTGATAAAACATAAAAGTCAGTATTGCAGCAAGTCAGATACACATTCAGCTAGGAGTACCACCAAAAAACCATAAAAATTTAATACTGGGCTTCTCAATGGAGGACTGTAAGGTCCTAGAACACAGGGTGCTAAGAAAAGAAACAGCACTGAAAATTATAAACATCCTACCAGAGCCATGTGAATGCCCATGACCTCCATGTTGAAAAACAAATATTCCTATAAGATTTACAATGAATCCTAGTATAGAAACAGGAAGAAGTCTCTCATGATGCACATCAGGAGGCTCAAGTGCTCTCTAAAAAAAACCAACAAAACAAACCAAGAAAGAAATGTAGAGTTTTACAATCTCTTTACATTACTAAAAGGCACTGAAAAAAACTGCTTAGGAACAGGAGCATTCTCATACAAAAAGGCACATATAAAGATGTAATTAGAAATTACTCAGGACTTTCAGGTTTTGGGATGGTATACAGACTAATTCTTAACTGTCAGAAGTTGAAGTTTTATTATTAAAGCTGTGAAAGTCAAGTAGAATATTCTGATATTCTAGCTAACTGTGATGGTAAGATTTCATTATGCTGCAGTATGTGGCTTAACACTATGAGTTTGTTGTAATACGTGGACTGCCCAGGTCAGCCAAACAACTTCCTGGAGTCTAAAGTGCCCTTTCTTCCTTTCTCCTTAGAAGGGTGGGGAAATCACGGATTAAGACGAAGACCAAGAACAGACTGGCATATTTTTTAAAAATTCTAAAATCTGATTGATTCCCCTGCCCTCCCCCTTTTTTTACCATACTTTCTTTGCAAGGTTGGGGATTTTTTTGGTTAGCGGTTTTTTGGTTTTTTGTTTGTTTGTTTGTTTGTTTTGTTTTGTTTTGTTTTTTAAAAGGAGACATTACAGGCCTAACAATTTGCATCTGAAGGTAAGTGTTGAAGACTGTGAATGACTATTGACAGGGGATAGAAACATTCACCATCTGTCCACAGGGATGAAAGGTACAGGCAAGACAATGAAACTTTCATCAGATGTAAAATTTTGAAGTGACTGAAATGGAGTCACTGTCACAAGCATGGGAGCTACAACCACCAGGAAAAGAATGAAGTTTCACCATCACCCTTGACCCTTTCAGTAGTAGCATTTAATTTTCCTAGGAAGTTTTGTTGCTGTTTCTAGATTTGGGGTGAAGCTTTCCCAAGCTTTTAGGCAATTTCAGCCCACTTTGTACTGATTTTGAGGTATTTACAGACTTATCTACGTTAAGGATATGCTCCTGAAAACTCTTCTCAGTTTTCTATTAATTAAAAAAACCCAAACACTAGAACATGCTCTGAACTAGAAGGCTAAACATATTTATAGTGCATCTGACATAAAGTAAAAGTATTAACACAAGCTGATCACAATCAGTTACCAATTTTACTCTTAATCCTACTTTGTTTCATTCAGTGCAGACACCCTTGACGTGTAAATTTTAATCTTGAAATTATCATCACCTGAATCATCTTGTAAAAAAAATTCAAAACAGTGCCCTTATAAATGTTAAAGCTATTACTACTTGTCATTTATATCAGACTTCAAAACTTGGATGATACTGCTCTTTCTTTAATGAGTTAGTCCAACTTCTTCACAGAATGCATTTCTGTTTCTTATGACTAACTTCTCTAATTGGGTTTGGCCCTTCTCTCTTAGCCCCATTTGTCCTTTAACAAGAGGAAATAAAGATCTTTCTGACATACTTAACTGGCTGATAAACAGGACAGAGTAAATCTCACAGAATCTTCAGACATGAAAAAAGAAAAAAAGACAAAACCTGTTTAAGAACCTAGTACAGATACACTGAAAAATTTGGGTTTCTGTGTCACAAACCAGCAATTTCAGATGGCCCTATTCTGCATTCAAGTCACAGATTTTTAACCAACTACAAACATAATCAAGTTCAATAATTTTATCACCATTAAATATGCTCTACAAATAGAAATGTGACAATTGATAGTGCAACCGGCTTCATAACATACCTCAACACCTTCAGAAAAAATAAAGAATGCTGTAAAGATGAGGAATAAACCATTCACAAAACCAGCAAGTACTTCTGCTCGAACATACCTGCAAGAAACAAAAAAGCAATAGCAGATATTACCACCTTCATTTAAATGCTGAAAATCAAAACTGGAACTTAGAGACTGAAGTACAATCCTCTAGTTCTCAAACAGTTGTATTCCACAGGGATTTCCGAAATCAAAGATGTAGTTTATAAACGGCAGTTATGTATATGAAAATCACTATGTTGTATTTTGACAGAAATTACCTGATCTAAATCAGCCATTACCTGATCTAAATGAAAGAAAACTTTCAATATGTCTAAATCTTTCCATTTAAGATCATCTCTACTGAAAGTTACGGTATAAAAATATATTCGGAATCCAAGATAAGCACATGAGATGTAACCAAAGTCTGCTGATGCAAAGTTCTATTTAACGTTAAACAGCCATGCATGAATTTGCTTCCCCTCTAAAAGGGAGTTTTTAGTAAAAGTTTTAAGTAGAAATTAATTATTTCAGCCAGAAAGATTTTAAATAAAAGAAGTCAGAATAACATACAATTCCAACATAGCAAACATCAGACTTAATAAACTGTGGCTGTTCTTTAAGAAATGGAACACTAGCTGTTTAAATGCAGAGCAGTAATTAATACAGAACCTGCTTTCATTGCAATTAGTTCATTGCACAATCAATTCTTCCTAAGTTGATTTCTAGGCACACTGGAGTTTCCACCTTAATTAAATAGTGCTTTAGGTTTCAAACTACACGATCCATGCTTAGGCAAGACAGCTTAACTAAATGCTGACATTCAGGTCAGTAACATTATGGGGAATGGAGCAACCCGTGTTACAGCTCATTTGCTGTTAATTAATCAGTATTACCAATTAATAATATTGTATCACCAGCATTGTTCTATAGGGCACAACTGCAACAAGCAGTGCCCTTGAAACAGAAGCAGCTGTAGCAGCTGTATCCATGAAGGGCAGTAAGAGGTGACATACCTCAGCCTGGAGGATCTGTGCGTTATAACGGTAGTCACAGCTGCTGAATCCTGCTGGTTCCAAGAAGTGTAGTTTATAATCTCAGCTGCAGCATCACTGAGACTTAGCTCCCTTCAGTTGTTAACCTTCTGTTCCAAAGAAGGCATGGGGCACCAGCAGTCTGAGACTCTCTGTACTGCGAGGACCAATCCATGATTCACCAGTGCCATGAAAACATGACAACATGTAACTTGTTTCCACCAGTATGATCACAGAGACCTCAGAAGCGATAAACCTGTTCCCCAAAAGCAATACCTTCACATTTTTACTATTTCTAGGTGGATATTAACTTAAAGGTTTACATACCTCACCTTAAAAACCCACACTTTCAACATAGCTTTTCCATGTTCCACAAAAAAAGGTTTTGTTCATACAGTGAAAAATTACAACCTAGATATTTAGTAAAATACAGAAGGCAACAGCCTGAAGTTTCTTACCCATATGAGAAGGCATCGTTTGACCTCCATTTTGAAATAACTGAAGCTGCTAATCCAGCCAATAGAGCAGTACAGTCAAAAAACATATGAAAAGAATCTGATATTAGGCCTAAACTGAAAGAGAACAGGAAAAAAAAAAAAAAAAGTGTTATATTCCATATGCTAAATGTTGAGTATGAACAAAACAGAATTTAAACTTTACACATTACCAGAATACACTTGTGTTTTCTAGCTTTCAGTCATGGTTTTGCAAGCAGAGAGGAGAAACCCACACTGGATCACAAATACAAATACGATGACAAAACTGCTCTTGTCAATGTAGGGAAGGCACTTGGAAGAGCACTTAGCAGAAAATCCTCCTCGCATAAGATTTTGATGGTAGTGCAGGGTGTTTTCGATTAACACAAACCAAAGCCCCTGGAGCAGATATACCCAGAGCTGCATCTCTCACCAGCATAAATCTAGTGGCAGGTTATTTTTTTTTTTCTTTAATATTTTGATTTATAGTTTGACTACACAAGCAAATTCAGCTAGGAAAGTGTAAACACACAAGTTGCATTTAAATACTGACCCCACATAAGTTTGTAAAAGTAGTATTTCACACCTAGCTAAAAAAAAATAAATTGGATTTACAACTATTCTGCTGAAGGCTACCAATACTACCATAGTGATGGTACTAAGCAATTACAAAAGCAATACTCTCAAGTTCATTTTGAAACTTGATACTTTGGTAGAGTTTTCACACACCAGGAAAATTGATCTTTCCAGTGGTACCCAGCAGCAGGACAAGGGACAACGGGCATGAACTAGGACACAGGAAAATCTGTCTCAACATGAAGAAAAACTTCTTTCCTTTGAGGGTGGCAGAGGACTGGAACAGACTGCCCAGAGAGGTTGTGGGGTCTCCTTCTCCAGAGATATTCAAAACCTGCCTGCATGCCATCCTGTGCAACCTGCTCTAGGTGACTCTGCTTTGGCAGGGGGTTGGACTAGGTGATTTCCAAAGATCCCTTCCAACTCCTAACATTCTGTGATTCTTTAATGTCTCCATTAATAAATCAAAACCCCAATGAATCAATCAAAGTAAAATTCCATTAAATGTTGGCAAACATACGCCCATGACAAAATATTATAGGTCTGTAAAGACTGAAGTATTCCACATATATTTTTATTATGACAAGCATTCAGAGATTGTAAAGTCTACTCTCAAGCACCTTATTTCAGAACTAATGCATCATCAGATGAGAATTTGTCTTTGATATTCAGTCATATTGCAGCAATGTGACACATTCTATGAGTAGAACAGGCCAAAAAAATGGAGTTTTAGTACACAGGGAATTCTAAGATCATATACTCTTTTGCTTGACATAAAAGCAAACAATATACTTAAGTACTTTTGATTATTATATACCTTTCCTAAATCGCAATCTTTTTATGTTTACATCTGTTTTTACATTTCACCTGAGCAGAGGAGCCAGTCCCTGATGGCATTGCCAAAGCACTAGCCCTGCATTCTGCTCAGTCTCCAAATTTCCAATCACAAACCTTCGGCCAGTGTTTTAGCCTGAATCATAAACAGGTACAGAATTTATCCAAGATGCATCTAGTTCTTCTCACTGTAACAAGCTATGATGAGAGAAGGATAAATAACTCTCAGCAAAAAGCAAGTTTTTGAGCATCTCTGCTGGGATGACACACATCCATGGTTAAAATACTCTGGTGAAACTACACTAAGTCAAAGGAAGTAACAACAGTAACTCCTGAGAGCATAGACCTCTATCAACAATTTCAAAAAGTAAAAGTACAGACCAGAGTCCTAAGTTGCCATGGATGGCTGCTTCCTCATTTTACTAAGCGTAAATATAGCAATTATATGTTCCTTTTGCTGCTGATAACCATTACTCTTCTAGTTTGACTGCAATATGTCAATGCAGAAATAAAAGCAAACAAACACTTGCTCCATTTGTGCTTGCAGCTGAATGGAAAAAAAATTATAGAGTAATATCAGATTAATGATGAGCCACTGCTTGTAAACTTTATCAATCCTCAAATATTTGCTTTATCAGCTGGAAGGCACTGGCTTAGAAGACACACACTCCCCTTTGATCTAGAACCTGAAGGAAGAAGCTGAAAGACCACTTCTCAAATGTTTTACTTCGATGACCAATGCACAACTACAATCTTGAATCACAAAGGAAAAGTTTAGCATGCTGTTTTACCCTACAGACTTCAAAGCAACTTGACTTAGTTTATGAGTTACCCAGTCAGTAGAAACTGCATCAGTTTGTAAGCTCTATGTAAATTGGACTTAAACCCACACACATCAGTTGCCAAATATTATTAAATTACTAATCATAAACAGGTTCTGCAAGTCCGCAAGGAAATACGTGAATCCAAACACAAAAACTGCTTCCTATTTGAAAAGACATTTGATAGAGAGGCACTGATGAGCATTTGTTATTACAACTGTCCTAGAAGTTCCATATTCCTAATCCTTTGGTTGTCTAACAACAATTATGTACATAACTCAGTTCTTGGAAACTGAAGAACAAACAGCCAGGTACTAAGCTATATTGCTTCAGAAAACCACTTACTTGGCAAACAAAAACTAAGGAGAATGTAAGAAGAAAGAATTTTAAAAAATAATAAAATAAAGACTTCTAGAACTTGCCAAAAAAAAATTTGGGTGGCTGAAATCATACATTTGATTTTGAAGTAAGATTATCCTAGTCAAAGAACTCACAGCTATGTGTTTCAATTGTAATAGATGAAAGTCTAGTTTTCAGAATCACAGCTAAAAAGAAAATCCTTAGTCTGTGGAAGCCAAGGGAATAATCATCTGAATGACCACGGCAGCCGGTCAGGTTTGCTGTCTTACACTCACTGGCATCACCAAGGGCACCAGAGAGAACAGAATTCAAGATCCTGCTTCTAACACTTGCAGCATCAGGCACTAGCTGTACCCAAGGACGGGGCACAGTGGAAAAATCCCCTTTAGAAACCTCCCATTTCTGTACCTCTCACACGGAGAGCAAAGGAGCTGTGTTCTTCACACTCAAGAAATAATTATCCTTATAGGGCTCCTTGTTATGTGTTTGTTCTTCCAAGGCATGAACTTTGACTGGAGGCATTCCTCTTTATATTCTCTGCGCCTCCTCTCTACTAAAGAGATACTTCCCAATATATTGCTTTTTTGTAGCCCAAAATCTGGGCTTAATGTAAAGATACCTGAGCTTAGTGACTTGTAATATAAACAAGAGGTCCAACTAATAACCATCCAAGACATCCCAATTCTTAACCTTTATAATGAACAAAGACAAGTAAAATTCTTCTCAATTCCAGTAAGTCCAGTTCTTCAGTGACAAATTTCTGCTAAGCACAGCTTTAGTTTCTCAGTTTAATTATCTCATATACAGGACTTTTTCTGGTACAGACTTCATTTCTGGTCACACTACCAAAATAAATACTACGCTTAAAAGAAAGACATCAGAAGACACTCACATGAACATAAAAGTTTTTTATACCTGAGTCATCAAGAAAAAAATATTTGCCTCTTCTGAACTATTAAAAAAATATCCATACTTGAACAAACAGGCTACGCATACAATAATTCTCACACAATTGCAGAGTGAATCAACATCTAAGCCAAAAGCTAGCGCAACCAAGATGGTGTGCACATTGACAAGATAGCGCTGTTCTCACTAGTACCACAGCAGTCATTGCTGTAATCAAGGTCAAGGATTTTATAACAACTGTTTTGAGAGATTCAGAGAAAAACGATAAATAATGGGATGCAACTGTTTCCAAATCCACATTGCTGCTTTCCCTCAAGACTCTTGATTAAGAGTTCCAGTAATCTGTGTCTATACTACAGATTTTGATACAAAGTTCCATATGGAAGAACACACTGTTTGGGCTAAACGAAATTTAGCCTGTCCACTTCAATCTGAAGCACTGACTGAAATACCACCACAAAAACAACTCTTTAAAGAACGAAGCGCGATGGAGGTACTTCTATCAGTCTGTTCTCTACCTGTATGTGATACATAAGCACTAAGGTTGTTCTGCATTTCTTCTTATATTTCACTGCAGGTTTTGCAATTTAGTCAACTCCCTCCTGGTTTTCCCACCTTTGGGAATTTCTGTGCTACAATAAAGAACCATGTTAGTTATACTAGGATGCGTTAATTCCAGTTTCTCGCTCGGCAGCCAGATGTTTGGTGCAGTGCTGATTTTTGCCACCCAGCTACCAACCTAGGAAGGAAGCCACATTCCCAGACAAAGGATCTCGGCGGCAAGCGGCAGACACGAAACGCCTACGACCCCTGGGTCCTGGAACTCACTCCACGGCCATTCCTGCCCTCAGCCCAGAGCCGACCAGCGCGGCCACCAGTCTCCAACAGCATTCCTCCATAATTCGCCCAGTCGCGCCCCCAGGCCGGAGCGCCTCCCCTCACGGGCGGCTGGGATCCGGCTGAGGGGATGGCGGAGCCGGTCGCTCCCGAGGGGTGTGTGGGGGAGGAAGCCCTCCAGCAGCCCCAGCGTCCTGCCGGCCGGCCCCTCCGGCCCGCGGGCCAGGAAGCCAGGCCCGGCGGCGCGGCCCCGGCCCGCCAGGAGGGAGACGTGGCACTGGCCGCGGCGGGAGGCGCCGCTTCCGCCCGCCGGCCGCCCCCCACTTCCCGGTACCTGTTACTCCAGATGCCGTAGAGAAGCTCCACGAAGGCGAAGGAGAGATTGAGGCAGAGGAAGAAGAAGAGGTTGCGGGAGGTCTTGTCCGCCAGGATGGACCTGCGCACGGAGCACACAGCGGGTTATACCAGCGGCCCAAGGCCGGACCAACTCGCCGAGCGGCCCAGCCGCCCCCAGCATCAGCCTTCCCCAGCCCCTCCGCCGGGGGTCGGCCGCGGTCCCGCACGTCCCGTCCCGCCCCATCCCATCCCGTCCCGCCTTGGGCCGCTCACCTGAACCAGCCCGACACCTTCCTAAGTAGGTTGAACTTGGGCGGCTTGTACTCATCGTCCTTGATGGAAAGGGGCAACATCTTACCGCGGCCGCGTCGTGCCCGGCAGGCGAGCGGGGCGGCAGCGATACCCACGCAACCGGCCCCCACCGAAGGCAGTCACGCTTCCGGCCGGCGCCTGCGCGCCGCCTCCGCAGGGGCGGGGGGGCCGTGCGGCCGTGGGGATGGGCCTGGTGGCTGTCGGTCAGGCGGAGAGGGGCCAGCGCTGCTGGCTGGAAAAGCCAACTCGCCAGTTCTCGTCCGCGTCTCGCTTACGATGCCCGGTGCTCCCGGAGCAACTGCCGCGGCAGCCCTCGGTGTGGGGCTGAGGGGGCGGCCCGGCCCGAGCCGCGGCGAAACACGGCTGCGGTGCGACAGTCGGGTCCGCCAGAGCCGGGCGGCAGCTCCCCGCCGGCGGCAGGACCCCGAACTACAAACCGGGGCCTGCCGGGAGGAAGCGGAGGGACGCCCCGCAGGAAGCGGGGTACGGCGGCGCCGGCGTAGCGCTGCGGCGGTCCCGCCTGAGTCACCGGAGCGGCCTGCGCGGGTGGGCTGAGCTCAGCCGAGCCGCGGGGTGCCGGGCCGGCGCCTCGTCTCCGCTCCGCTGCCGCTGGGGACGGGCGGGAAGTGCAGCCACGCCGCGGGGGAAGCGGACGGCGGTATCGGCGGCCTCCGGAGCGTGAGCAGAACCACCGTGCGAGCGGGGCGGCCGGGC
>VXBW01003964.1:35514-49744 GCA_013400375.1 Thinocorus orbignyianus | reverse complement strand
CTGGGGGCGTGCGGGGCGGCGGGGAAGGGGTTCGCTTCTGCTGCCCGTCGTTAGGATGGAGAGCTGCCGTGAGGCGCGGAGAGAGGGGAACCCCTTCCAGATGTCGGGTTTTTTTCCTGGTTTGTTTTTGTTTCTTGGAGCGAGCATTAAAATACTGTGGTTTGACATACGATTTTTGTTTTGTTTTGAAGATGTGCTCTCTGTAGGAGGCATCGTAAGCGTTTTTTAAAGAGGTGGATCTCGCATTGCAATTTCATCCGGGGAGACCTGATAGCAGCCTTCCAGGATCTGAAGGGAGCCTACAGGAGAGCTGGGGAGGGACTCTTTGTCAAGGAGTGGAGTGATAGGACAAGGGGTAATGGTTTTAAATTGGAAGAGGGGAGATTTAGATTGGATATTAGGAAGAAGTTCTTTCCTGTGAGGGTGGTGAGGCACTGGAACAGGTTGCCCAGAGAAGTTGTTGATGCCCCATCCCTGGAAGTGTTTAAGGCCAGGCTGGATGGGGCTTGGAGCAACCTGCTCTAGGGAGAGGTGTCCCTGCCCATGGCAGGGGGGTTGGAACTTGATGATCTTTAAGGTCCCTTCCAGCTCTAACCGTTCTGTGATTCTATGATTCTATGATCAAAACTGATAGGCATTTTCTTACTGCGATGTGCCATGATGCTAATTCTAAAAACTTTATGCCGATGTTTATTTTAATCACAGAATACGTAGTAATATCATCTTTACTTGTCATTGCAGCTTGTTGTATGCAGTTGAGTAAACACAAGAATATATGTATGGTGAGCCACAAAGTTTCACAGTAAACACTTATAATTTAAGTATGCTGTTAAACTTTAATTAATTAATTATTACAGTATTGTTGGTAAGTACTGTCATGTCTAGGTTGCAACTGGGGAAAGAGAATCTAAGATTATCCTTTTTAAAAATCATAGATGACTAGGATATGGTTGTCCTAAGAAATGCTGCCAATCAGTTTTAGAAGTCAGGCATGATTTTTTTTACACCTATAAAGTGAAGCGGTCTCAGAAAATAAGTCAGTGGTGAAATCAGAGCTCAAATATGGGGAGACTTGTGCGTCAAAAGTATTGGTAATGCTGTACTTCTGAGAAATAGGTTTAATTATTAGGTACAAGTTCTTGCTCTCTAAACTTTTCTAGTACTATTCCTAAGTCAAAATTAAAATTTCCTTTTCTATGTTCAACTGGTTTTAAAAGAGAAAAAAATCTCTCCAACAGCCTAGGAGCCTTAATAGACACAGGATGAGAAGAACAAAATGCTGTGTCATAAACCTCTAACGCATCTGGTAAGCTTAGTGGAAGGTGGTGGGGATGAGCCAGAAAAAGATAATTTTATGGGGACTACTCACCTGACTGTGATAGCCAAATATATATTTTGGTGTTACCCAGTAACCAAAGCAACAGACTGTGAGGTTCTGGAGACCTGCTTGTATCTCCGTAGTTGCCCCTAAGGATGGAATGCCTAGCCACTGTGTTGGTACAAAGCAATAATCTTACAAGCAGAGACATAAGCTGTGCTTTTCTTTCTAACCAACTGGTAGAATAACTTTCTGGAGTGCTCGTTGAAAAGCAGAGACAACTATTCAACCGAGCAATAGGAAAAGGGATTTCACAATTGCCAAGAATGCGTATATCGAGCAGCAATTGAGAGGAACGTTTAGTTGTGAAAGAATGCAGGGTAGCGTGTGGAATAACTCTTGATCTTCACTTATAGAGTCTCTTATTTCCAACAGATTCGAACTGTCCTGTAAAAACAAGGGGAAGGAGGGAAACATCCTACTTTGCAACAATGAGGTAAGTGGAGCAGTATTTTAGCTTAAAATCATTTACATCTGTATTTTCAAGCATGGTGTATTCACTGTGGAAAAAAAATATCAAAACTTCTGTGAAAAAAACACACAGCTATTCTCTGAAATGTTGTAATGGATGGGGCTGTCCTGTATCACTTAATTTGGTCAGAATTCCCTGCTGAAAGCGTAGACATTGTTAATGCAGTAACATGAGTAACGTGTATGGATGAGTGACTATTTAGTAATAAGCTTAGAATATTCATCTTGTATTCATTTGATACTAATCTTGTGAGGTAAGCAGGAAGAACAGATGCGGTGACACATTTCAGGTGCAGACTGTGGAATGTAGTGGCTGCTGGATCCTGCTGAGATTACAGCAGAAAAATGTCTGGAGAGTGGGGAGCGCTACCTAAAAGGCATGAATGTTGGGGCTGCTTTTTAAGAGCTTCTGTTTAGTTCAAAAACCAGGAGGATCCAGAAACCCCTGCTTTGTAATAAGCAGTATCCTGCAGTGAGCTGAAACATAGCATCTGATGTTTCCACTGAGTTCTAGATCTAGCAAGCCAGCTGGTACTGATGTTGTTGTATTCCTACATTATGCCGTATGGCATGTTTCTTTTGCTCCACTTCTGTTAATAGCCTTAGTTAGTATGATCAGAATCATATTTTCCACATTAATAACCATTATGGAGCAGATATACAAACTATGGACAAAATGTCTAGCAAATCAGTCAGTGATAAAGATTGTTCCTTCTGTGTCTGATGCCTGAGCAACAGGAAAAAAAAATAAATAAAAAATTCAAAGTTATCCAAAAAAAGCTAAAAGCAAGTAGGTGCAGAGACTGAGTACCAGAAGTATCTGTCTTAACAGTTGAAAGCAATTGGCCCGAGTCCTAAAATCTTCCTCATTTATTTACTTCAACAAAAGTCTACTTAATATCGTGGGAGTTTTGCTCAAGTAAGGGAGATAACTGTATGTGGGATTCATGACTTTTCCTTTCCTGTTATTTGCCTTTAAAGATATCTTCACTTCTGTAAGCTTCCAGGAAGAGTTATGGGAATCCGCCTACTACGCTTCACTTCTGTGGTGATCATTGTCTTGCTTCTTGTGGCAGGTGCTTTAACAGCTTTGCTTCCCACTATCAAAGATGACAAAATGCCCCATTTGAGAAGGGAAGCAAAAACCCAGAGTCAGTCTGCCTTGGATTCATTTACTCTTATTATGCAGACATACAACAGAACTGACTTACTGCTCAAGCTTTTAAATCATTATCAAGCCATCCCCCACCTACATAAAGTAATTGTTGTTTGGAACAACATTGGTGAGAAGATACCAGAGGAAATGTGGAATTCCTTGGGGCCTCATCCTGTCCCTGTTGTCTTTAAAGTTCAAACTGTAAATCGCATGAGGAACAGGCTCCAGAATTTCCCTGAGCTGGAAACAAAAGGTAATCAGCAGTTCATATTACTAGTACTAATACTATTTTCACACTTAAAGTCTGAATGCTAAAAGAGAGATGGTTTGAGTTACACTCTGTCATAAATCCATTGATCTTGGGCTGCTTCAAATAGAATTGGAACAACAATCATTGATTGTTGGGCTGCTTAATAGAATGTGGATAATGTAGAAGAAGCCTGTGTTACCAGGTGTGGACCACTGCTACCAGCAGGCTGCAGGCTGCCAGTGAAGAGAAAGGAAAAGCAGAGGGAGGCCAAATGCATTTCCTGGGCTTTTGCAGCTGTGTTTGTTCTCCATTTCCTTTGTCAGACAAACGTAGGTAGTTCAGCCCCTCTTCCCCTTATAGTCTAAACTGAAATTCACACTGCATGTTATTTGCTGAGTCTCTGCATTAGTTTGGACTTAAACGTTTGATCTGGTAAAGACCTGATTTAATCAGTTAGTTTGTTTTAAGACTTAAGTTCTCAAGCATGTTCTGCTCTTAAGAGAAACTTCCCTCCCTAGCTGTCTGGCTTTCTGTCTCAAATCATGCATCCTTTTTAGGGGTCTTTTCCCCAGTCTTTTGGCTATTCATCTAAATATTCTTCCTAAGCTCTTTCTAGGAGAAGCACAACAATAAGCCCTGTTTGTTTCAAGTGGAAAACCCCCACATAATATTGCATTACAGACCTGACCTTACTCATGATTAATAAAAGTAATTCTGTTTACTGCCCCCTTCCTAACATGCCTTGCTACTCAAAAACCCATGACTTCTAGGAATACCCTAGAAACTTCACCTTCCCAAATGCTTTATTTACTGTAATAGGTTTTATTTTGACTATAAACTTAAAAAGCTTTAATGCATCTGGAGTTTAGATCTAAGAATATCGTTCCTTTTCTACCTCCTGTTAGTATTTTGCCAAAGATTTAAGGCAAAGATTCTTCCTTCTACAGTTAATCATATTGAATGTTCTCTGTGCAATTTATTAAGCTTGCTTATTTAGAACTTGCAAGTAGTGAGATGAGTAAAATTTTATACTAAGAATTCTGTATAAATCTCATACACTAAAGAATAGTATCACACTCTTTAGTTGTAGTTTTGCATAAGAAAAGTAGAATTTTAAGTTGCTTTGCCAAACATGCCAAGTTTTCTAACACATACATGTCCAGCTGCACTACTGATGATCAGAGGATGCTGAGTTTTGTTACAGCCTGCCAAATAATCTGAAGTTTAGGTTTTCTCTCAGTTGTCACAAAGCTGCAGCCTTGCTTTAGCACTGAAATCTGAATATGTTTTCTCAATCTACTTTCAAGGAGTTACGATCCAATTCTGCAGTACAGTATAATGGTTATAGAAGTTTCACAGCTAACTTGTCAAACACTGTGCTGCATACACATGTGTATAATCTTTTGGTAAGTTTAAACGTTGTTCTTTTTTTTTTTTTTTTTTCTCCCCCTCTCTTTTAGCTGTTTTAATGATGGATGATGACACACTAGTCAGTGCTCATGACCTTGCTTTTGCCTTTTCTGTTTGGCAGGTAATGTTTTGCACCTTGGCTGGCATTATTTGTGAGTTAAAATTGAGATTAATGGTTTTAATTAGAGTAATACTGTATTGTAATGTTTTACCATTGATTTTCTAGCTGTAAAGTTACATTTTAGAAGGACTGAAGAAATTGCCAACATATTATTCAATAGTAGCTATACCTGTAATCTGTAACTTTAGATTTTGTAACTCTTGTATGTGAACACTAAAGTTGCTGACCACTGAATTTATTTAAAATTATAGTAGGCTGCAAAAGGAGTAGAAAGTGTGCAGGTTTTTTCTAAGAAATTGCAAACGTATTTTGAGTGCCAAATATCCAGTTGCAAATCATGGATAGATGTTTCTTGGCACTACGTGATGTGGAATGAGGCGTATTGTGTCATATCACAAAATATATTTTGCAAAACTGTATTTAATTGCAACATTCATGCAGATCAAAGGACCATATGCCAACAATTTCATTCTTTCTTGGCAATAACCTCGTGCTCCTCTCATTTAAGGAAAGCATAAATTTTTCTTATGACTTAGCACACATTTCACGGTCTGTGCTTAATTTTAACTTTTTTTTACATTTCCTTTTGCTTTCAGCAATTTCCAGAGCATATAGTGGGATTTGTTCCTAGAAAGCATATTTCTACTCCTTCAGGTGTATACAGTTACGGCAGCTTCGAACTGCAGAACCCTGGATTTGGAAACGGAGATCAGTATTCTATGGTTCTTATTGGTGCAGCGTTTTTTCATAGTGGATATTTAGAAGACTTTCAAAGACAACCAGAAGCTGTTTACGCCTTAATAGATGAAACTCAAAATTGTGATGATATAGCCATGAATTTTCTGGTAGCCAAGCATACTGGAAAGCCTTCAGGAGTGTTTGTGAAGCCTGTTGATATAAGAAATTTAGAAAAAGACACTAACAGTGGCTATTCTGGAATGTGGCACCGAGCAGAGCATTTGTTACAGAGATCTTACTGTGTAAATAAACTGGTTAATATTTATGATGGCATGCCTTTAAAATATTCTAATATCATGATTTCTCAGTTTGGTTTTCCTAATTATGCCAATCACAAAAATAAAATGTAAGCCAATTAATTTAAGTGGTTAGATGTTAAACAGTACTCAGTGAATTGTACTGAGTTCAAGGAGAAAAGAAGGTATAATTACTGCATCTTGGCCATCCTCATTTGTAGCCTCTGAATTTTTTCCATTTGGCTTTTTATGTTAGTTTTCTTTTCCCCTTTCTAATTCTCTGAGGTAAATTTTGAGAAAATTTAAAGAATATATACTAATATTTAGCTATGGTAAAATCATCATCTTTCCTAAACACCTGTAAAACTATTACAGTTAATTAGGCCAGTTCTTCAGAAACATGCAGGCAAAAATGCACTACTACCCTTCCGTGCTTATAGTTTGACTAATTTAAAATACATGTATCTAGTCAGATGAGGTCTAGGCATATTTTTGGTACTTATACGTTGAGATGCTTCCTTGCCTTCCCACTCCTCACCACCTCCTACCTAGTTCCCAGTGATACTACGGAAGGTCTACAGTGAACTGTTGGCCAGGCTTGTAGATTCCTGTACAAAACCCCTTTGAAGTTTGCCTATAAGCTGTTCTGTATTCTGAGATGTTCCCGAGGCTGCTATGAAGGCAAGCCAGAAAAGAGTACCTCATCTTAATCTCAGATAGTCCTAAAACCATTGCCTACAGTGTCTACTGCTGCTAAGAGAGTGGAAAAAGATCTGATGTGGCTTTTTTTCCTATTGTGAATTTGTCTAGAATTGCTGAAACACTGCAAGCAACTGAAAAGTAAAACCTAGCAGCTGGAAATGTAAGAAACATGAATACATGAAATAAAAAACTTATATAAACAACCAGAAGAAACGGAAGGGGTAATACTCATTAATACTCTCTTTAGTATGAAGTTTTATTTTGATATTTTGCATGTACATTGTTAGAAAAATGTGCCCAAGAAAATCCCCACTCTTAAAAAATATCTTATTTACAGTTCCTAGTAAGAGCAAGCTGTTCTACATTTATTGCAGAGTGTATATTTTGTAATATTACAGGTTTACTGTTGTTTGGGGGTATTTCTTAACTACTCTTTCAAATGAGTATTTACTTCTTGGTTCTTTTCCTTTCTGTTTTTAGTGGCTATGACAATGGACTTAATATGTGCAATGAATGGGTAAAGCATTCTTAAAAAAAAGTAAAGTACTTTAAGGTACAGTGATATTTGACAGGGCTGGACTGTTACTAGTCTTTGAATTCCCTGACTTTGTCTATAGCAAGAAACAGAGCTATTAACAGCTTTTGTTAATTGTGACTCTGCAGTTTTGAAAATGTGTTCACATAGGACAAACCTTTTCCAGTGCAGTTACATTTTTGTGGTATGAAGGAAAGAACGAAAGACAGTGGTTTTTCCTGGATCACGGAGAGGAATCAAATTTGGCATTCAAATTAGATTTAGTTTCACCTGCATCACCTTTTAATTGCGTTTTAGTATCAGTTCAAAGGCACCTATGGGCCATCCATAACACGTAATACCTAGTACAGAAATAGTGTCTGCACAAATGGTGTATAATTTTATCATTTTTTGTAGTAAGTTAGCTGAACAAAAAATGGTTGAAAAATGTGGCAAGTTCTGTACAGTAGGACTGATTCTGGGTGTGAATCTTTGGGGAAACAGGAATCTTTTCCTTTGTTCTATCACTGTTGAAGGATTTGGTTTCTGTTCAGTGAAGTCTTCCTAGTGCTTTTGCAAGATTTCAAAGCCAAAATCTTAAAATGGCAATGTAAAGTCTGCTTAATTTTGTTGTAATAATGAAAAGTAGTTTTAAATTATTGTGCTGTAGCAATGATTAGTATAAGAACAGGTCTATGATATTTCCAGAAATATTTCCCAGTGGTATTTACTGCATTTCAGTTACTTGCTGGTCTTCTGTAATTTCTGTGCAGTATCAACTCTAATTGTGAAGACTTACAGATGTTGTTTACCTTAATTTTAAAATGTGAACTGAATTGTCACCTCAGCCAAATCTGAGTATTGGGTTCTTTGTTGGGGGATGGAGTTGTTTTGGGTTGGGTTTTGGTTTTTTTGTTCTTCTGTATCAGTGAAAGAATTAAAAGAACAAGCTTTTGTTATACTGGTAAATTGAATTTGTACCATTGTCAAATAAAATACATAAACCAGATTTGTGTTGGATCTGTTTTCAAATTATTGACCCACGTTTTTCAGTGTTAGATGTCTGAAGTAAGCTCACAGTTTGCATACAGATGAGTGGCACCAAGACTTCATTTTTTAAAAAACGTGTAGGTGTTGGCACATACATTCACTTAAATTAGGTAAGACCCACTTATGAGGAGGGGGGGAAAAAAAAAGCACCATCCAGAAACACAGCCTTAAGCAGTTAGGCTTAGACAGCATAGAAAATTCAAAGATAAGACTCAGCTCTAGCAATAATTTATTGTGCTTAACAACCAAAAGGGGTTTGATTTAATTTTTAAAGGTTGGTAACTTTTTGTCCCCTGATAGTTCTAAAAGTGCCTTAAGATTCTTTAATGAAATTTATTACTGGGAATTTATGTTGTTAAGGAAATAATATGCATGTGATGATTTCTTCTAAGAGATTATCATTTGGATGATAATTAAGTGTCATTTGGAAATACTCTGGAGTCTAAACAGATTCATCACTGCTGAATGTTCTGTAGAAATTAATGTTTATGCAACACAGGACTTTAAAAATGATATCTAAAAGATATATTTAAAAAATCATTATTGAAAAAAAAAGTCTTAAAATGGTGCAATGGGACCATAAGAAAATTGCTTCTTTACCTATGCTTAAAAAATGCCACAAGATGTCACTGTAGTCTTGGTATAGGATATCAAATGTTAAAAATAGTGATTGGAATTTATTATAATAACAAAATGGTATGAGGTGAAAACATTCTTAGAACTCTTGCATGGTAAAATTCATTAGGTAATCATACTGGAACTGAAAACACATGGAGGTTATTTTGTACATATTTTTACGGGGAAGAAGAGACAGATTAATTTAAGTATTTTCTATGCTTACAAAGGCTCTAGCTAATTCTGACAAATGAGAATTTGCAAGCAACCAAAACATTTGTCATTTTACAAAAAGGTATGTAAGCAGTTTTCAAACAACAATTGACAGTGTGGCTTCAGTTTCTAGTCATGTTTCCTCCTAGACTCACATGCCTAGTTAGATGGATTTACAAATAATAGGCTTTTAACACAAACTATGCATCTAGGAGTTCTTAGATACTGGATAGCTATACTATTACACTGCTCCATCTTTGCTTCTGCCGCCCAAGATATCTTAGTTAAAGCTAATCTGAGTATGCTCATGCAAGCTACCCTCAAGTAGAGTGCAGCACAGGCTCTGAAATCTATGTAATACTGAACTGTAGTGAAAGTTTGAGTAAAAAAAGGTGTTAAAAAAACTCCACATGGTTCTGGAGAAAATAGATCAGTACCTCTTTTCTTACACAGGACATGTCACCCCTGAAAATTTGATTTAATTGAGGGTTGAATACAATACCAGTGAAAGTCATAGAGAACAATATAGGAAAAGATAAACACGTTGATTTCTGTGAAAAGCAAGTACTCTCCAACAATCTTTATTTAATTTGCTGTTACAAAACACTACAGTCTCAATCTTGCAAGTATCTTGTATGAAATAGTACTTAATAGCCAGAATGGGGTTTCTTACCTAAATTCACAAAACAGGCCTAAAGAGAGTCATAGTTAGGAAGACTAGGTCTGGAACTATGGAAAAAAAAAAAAAGAAAAAGAAAAAGAAAAAAAAAAGGGGGTGAGGAAGGTGGGGAAGAGAGATGTAAGAACGCAGGTACCAATTATGGGAGCCAATACCAAAAATAAAATGCAAAACAATTGCACGAGAGAAGTATTTTCTGTGTGCTTCAGCATATTTTTAAGGCTTTAAAGGTTGTCCAGTGCTTATGACACTAGATTAAAAACTGCAAGTTGCAAGTATTTTGCACTTGTGTTTAGCCTTATCTGCAGGGTCACTACAATTGATTATATGACCTGCGGATAATTACGGTAGGTTATTTATAGTGTTAGGAAAACATGGTGATAATAATGTGGACCTCGGGGCTGCAAATTGCTCTGTGTTACAGTATCTTTTTAAGGTGTTTCAATGCTGGGGGGTTTGTTTTGAGGAAGAATAGCATCTTTCTTTTTTTTTTTGCTCCTCAAGGTACCTCTTCTTTGCAACCTTTTGCTGGTTTAGTTGTGAAACTGAGATGGACCATCTGCTGTCTGGCACTTACTATTTCTCTCTAACGGGAAGGGTGATAGAAGAAAGGCATTTCCAACTCCTTTAATACTTCTGTTTCTTTGGCGGTAAGATAATTGCAGACTACAAGCAAATTCCGCTTTTGCCAACGAACCACCCGAAAGCCAACCTTTCACTTTTTCCAACATCAAGCTACAATTTGTGTAGTTTGACAACAGCCTTAGCGTGCGCGAAGCTACACCCCTGGGTGTCTTCTAGGGAAAGGCGAGCAGCAGCGCGTTACGAGCACTTCACGCACACTGGGCCGCGCCGTCCTTTCAGCGGCTTCCCCGAGATCTTCCCCTCAGCTCTCCACAGCGGACAACGCCGCCCGGCAGATGGAACTCACTCTCGCCTGAGGGAGAGAGAGCCCAGCCGGTGACAGAAACCTCAGCCGGCGGCCGCTGCGCATCCGGAGGCTACCGGGGCTGAGCCGAGGGGAGCCCCGCTCGAAGGGCGTGCCCGGCAACAGCCCCCTTTTAACCGGGTGCCGCTGGCTCATTGGCTGCAGTCGCGGGAAGGCGGCTTTTGATTGGTGGGTCGGCTTGTCTATCTGCCGAAAGGTTAGTGGCAGAGCGGGCTGGGTTCGGCGCGAATGAGTGTCCNGAGGCTGTTGCCAAAGCGCCGCTGGTCGCCTGGTAACTGTCCGCTGCCTCTTTATCCGGGGGCGTCTCCTGGCTGGGGGTGGGGTGGAGCTGAAAGTCCCTGCGGGCGTTCGCCAGCCCGCTCGGCGGCTCGCCGTGTCCTGGAGCTAGTCCTCGCCTCCGCTCCCGTTCCTATGCTGGCTGCGGCAGCGGCGCTCCCAACAGCCTGGCCCTCAGCGGGCGGCCCTTCCGGGCAACGGGTCGCTTCCCAGCGAGCGCGCCCCGGCCCCTCCGGGGCTGCCCGGGAGCGCCATGAGTTCGGAGACGCCCCGCGCCCCGCTGCTCCGCGCCTTGTTTAAGATGGAGCCGGCGGCGGCCGCCTCCGAAGTGCTGGGGGGAGCTTCGGAGTTCGTGAAAGGTGAGAAGGGGCTGGGGAGCCCTCCTCGTCTCCTGGTCGCTGGGGGGGTCCCGCTCGCCGGAGCCTCCCTCAGAAAAGGAAACCCGCCGGCTTCTTTCTCGTCTTCCCCGCCTCCCTCTCCGGCTCCGTGAGCTTTGCTGCGGGCCCCCTCGCCTTGCGGTTCTCGCCNCGCGAAGGAGTGTCCCGGGCAGGGTGGAGAGAACTCGGGCGGTGCGGCGCCTCCTTGAGCAGCCCTGAGGCGGCCCCTGCCCGGCCCGCTCACCTCCGCCGGTGAGGTACGGCTGCGGCTCGCTCTGCCTCCGCGGGGCGCTTTGCCTCGGGCGAGAGGTGAAGCGAGGCGCTGCCGGGGCGCGGAGCGGGCCGCTCTCCGCCGAGAGGCGGGCGGTAGAGGGAGGCTGAGGTGGAGGGCGGGGCCGCGCCGGGCGCGGAGCGGCTCCCTAGCGGAGCTGGGNGCCCGGGAGCGCCATGAGTTCGGAGACGCCCCGCGCCTCGCTGCTCCGCGCCTTGTTTAAGATGGAGCCGGCGGCGGCCGCCTCCGAAGTGCTGGGGGGAGCTTCGGAGTTCGTGAAAGGTGAGAAGGGGCTGGGGAGCCCTCCTCGTCTCCTGGTCGCTGGGGGGGTCCCGCTCGCCGGAGCCTCCCTCAGAAAAGGAAACCCGCCGGCTTCTTTCTCGTCTTCCCCGCCTCCCTCTCCGGCTCCGTGAGCTTTGCTGCGGGCCCCCTCGCCTTGCGGTTCTCGCCGGCTGCCTGCCCCTGGGCTGCTGCGGGGCACGCCTAAGCCGTTCCTTCCTCCTCTTTTTCCGGTAAGAAGCGGGGCCGGCACCTGTTGCTATGCGCTGCTGCCTTCTGGGTCAGAAATACCCCCCTCCCCCCCCTCCAGTCCTTCCCGAGAGGTGTGGGGGGTTCCCCGTGGGCAGGGGCCGCGGGAGGAGCGGGTACCGGCGCTCCCGCCAGCTCCCACGCAGGAGAAAAAGGCTCGGCCATGGCTCTTCCGCCGGCGGGCCGCGGCGGGGCAGGACGGGGCGGCGGGGTGACAGGGGTTGCCATGGGGGAGCGGCGGTCGGCTCTGCCCGCCCGACACTGTTGTCCTCATCTGTCTTTCAGATCGCTTGTACTTTGCGACTTTGCGAAATAAGCCGAAGAGTACCGTGAATACTCACTACTTCTGTACTGATGAGGAGCTGGTCTATGAGAAGTAAGTGTTGCGCCCCGCTGTGTTTTGCGTGCTCCAAGTGATCGTCTGAGAGTCTTCCCAAGCACACTTTTAAGACTACACAGAATATTTTTGCTCCGTTTTAGCTACTTGCACAAAGCATGAGTATAAAGTTAGCCTGATTTGTATTTATACATTAGCTGAAACTAGTTTAACAAGATTGCTATTTTAAAAAAACCAGGAACAGCTACAAGACCAGTTATGTCTTAAATTGTGGTTGATCTAGGGGAAGGATAGCTGAGCTTTGTAAGATTTGTTAATAAGGTGGAGAAGATCCCTTAAGACTAATTACATCTTATTAAATAATGTTTTAAATAGAAGACTTGTTTGGTGTGAATGGATGAAGCAATAGTTTGTTTTATTTTTTCTGTATGGAGAGTATGAAGCCTTCACCTTTTATACAGAATCGTAAGAATGAAAAGCTTAAATGTGCTTTAATAGAACATCTGCAACTTTTTTTTTTTTTAATAGGTCTGCAGTAGGTTTTGAGATGGCACTTCCTGTTGTCCTTTGTAGCTTTAGAACAGCAGAAAGTGTTTTCCATTAAGTAAAAGCTTCACGCCTTTGGAAGATAATAGCACATAAAAGGTCAACAGTAAAGTTGATTATAGCTGTGAATACTATTAAGGGACATAAAATACACTAAACACATAAAGTAATTGCTCTGTGCTGTGGTTAAAATTTAGTTGCTCTACCTAGTGTTCTCAGATAAACTGTTTCATGTGTGGCGATATATCTAGCCCTTTGACAGGGGGCTTGCTGCAGCACAAGTGAAACAAAACGTAGTCTTAAGTTAAATATAACTTTCTCTCCATGCGAGTTGAATACCTTGTGATCATCAATCATTCTTCCTTTACTTCTCTAGTGACTTTAATACTGCTTCTGTGAAGGTGTAAACCGATTTCCCTCCCCGGCCCTTGGTTTCTAGCTTCTTCCTATGCACAGCTTACCATTGTGGAGTTTCTTTTCTACGTGTGTTTTCAAGTCTTCCTCATCTAAGCTGTCTGTCTTCTACTGGAGTTACCAATGATTCGTTTTTAAGGCTGACTCTTGTAATAAACTGCTTGGATAGGAAGTAGGTTCTGTAATGATTATTACTAATTTAGTTTGGAAGGGACCTCGGGAGTACCCTAAGACAAGGTTGACCTATATGTTAAAAGCAGAATTCAACTAGAGAAGATCCTAAGAAATTTGTTACCTATGTTCCACTTTTCTTTAAGAAAAATTTGATCTCTTATATCTTCTAAGACTTCTATGTTATGCTTGTCCTGAGATGTTTTGTTTCTAATCCTTAATATACTTCTAGGAAGGGTGAAGGAATCTTAACGTGGGATTTGATCTTGGGGATGGGAAGGGGGAGCATTTCTATATTGTGTTAGTTACAGATAATTGTTCTAATAAAGGACTATAACTGGGCTATTAAAAAAAACACCTGGGAAACTTGAGGCGGGGGTGGTGGGTAATTTTCTTTAATATGTATAAAGGAAACCCAGTATGTATAGTCCTTAACCCAGTTACCTGTTAACCATGTACCAGGGTGTAACTTGATAGCAGATATATTGCGAGATAATGGGAGGAAGTGGTTTCCTTTGTCTTCTAGGGCATATCTAAAGACTTTGGACATGTAACTCATAGTTCATTTTCTGTCTTGAGAGTTCCTGATCTATTTGACCTTTTTTAAAGGTATCATGCTATATTTGATACTGTAATAGTATTCTCCCTTTTGTACTCAAATTAAATTACTAAAACATCATATGAGGTAGAAATGAAGTGACAGTTACCAGGTGATGTGAATGAATTGTGTAATAACCTAACTCTTCTATATAACAGTATTAAACTTGTCCCTGGCAGCACCCATCACTACATGCAATGTTTGGTAGTAAAACCTTGCCTGCTTTTTTT
>VXBW01003964.1:0-35423 GCA_013400375.1 Thinocorus orbignyianus | reverse complement strand
TTTTTTTTTTTCAGTGTCTTCCTGGAATTGGAAACGTGGAGTTAAAATGAGGAATAGAATGCAAGACTCTTGGTTCTTGGGGAAATGCTGATCTTACTAGCTTTCTTTTTCCTGTGGTAATGAGCAAATTTGACATAGGTTTGATATGCTTCAGAAGCTGCGTAGCGAAGTGAGAGGCCTGACATCAGAGATTGTCTGTAAGTAGTGGTGGAGTGGGGTTTTAATATAGCAGCTCTGATCATCTGCTCATTTTCTCAACAATGCAGACTTCTTACTGAGAAAGCAATTAGAAATACTTGTTACATGGTAGCAAAATAACCCTGTGGAAGTTAGTTTGTAAGTGTTATCCCCGAGAGCACTGGTTTCCAGAGTATTTATTTGATATGGCCTACCTGTGCTGCTCTTGCTGATCAGAATTTCATGGCCATTTCTGCATTTTAATCAAATGAGTTGTTCAGATTGTGTGGAGGAGGAGGGAGGATAGGATATGATAGATACTGAACCACAGAATTTTTGGCACTTATGAGGTGTGGAAATTGTCTTGTTAATACAGCTGTTTATTGACTTAATTTGACTTAGATGCATCATTCTAGTGACAAGACCAAGATACTTTATTGTGCGTGAAAGTAAACTGCTTTTTTTTTTTTTTTTTTAGGCTGTTAATCTGTTAACTTTAGTGATAACTCTTAAGTATGAAGTGTTACAGAAATTGATTTAGCTGACTTTGCTGAGGTGTCAGTTTGATTTCCCTGAAGTAATATATTATCTGAAAACCTCATGAATATATAGGTTTGGGGTTGTCTGAGTACTCAGGACATGGGTTTGCATCATATAGTACTTAAAATCTCACTGCTTGCTTCCCTTCCCTTCCTCCCCCTCCCCCCCCACATTCTTGAAGAGCCATAAGGAAGTAATAATGTGTGTTAATACTATAGCCCGTTTATTAAACAAAACAGCTGTAATGCTAAATCTAATGGGTTTGGAAGTTTAGGTTTGATAAATGTTGACTTGCTCTTGCAGTTTGTCATATGACATATCACTAAATTCTACATAAAGTGTGGTTATGTAATGTTGAGTACTTTAGCTTTCACTTGAAGTTGTCAACTCTTAATGAATTCGTAACACTGTCTTCACTTCTTTAAACATTCACACTTTTAAAAAAATAAAGATAGGCTTAAATGCTTTTAAGAACATCTCAAATGCCAGCTGACTGGGAACTCACTACTGGAACTGTCATTACTTTGGTTAAATGTGCTGCAATTTAACCTTGAACCTATTATGCTAGGGAAATGGCATGTAAATTCTTCGGCTGAAGGAACACGAAACCTGAATGAATTAATCTAATTCTGAATTCTCTTTTTTTGATTGTTCTGTTTCTGGAAGATTTTTTTTTTTTTCAGTCTTTCTGAAACTCCTAGGATGTCTGCACTACTGCTTATAGAGGAATACAGTCTTTTAGGGTAGTACAGTGCAGGTAACTATTACTTCAGGAAAATAGAGTTCATGAGAAATAATCCAGCTTGATGAAGACTGTCATTTGGCAAATAGACAAGCCTTGCCTTGGCAAGACCTCAATTAATGAGTTAGGCACTAGTAAGAAGCTTTTTATTCTCTAAGAATAGCGTCTTTCATGTTTCACCTTTCAGTAAACAACTCTGGGCTGAGAATACTACACTTGACTGGTTATCTTGGCTTTTGCATATTTTTATCAAAGCCGCTTTTAGTGTCCATTTTATTGAGTAATTTTCTCAAACAAAATTAAAATGTAGATAATGAGAAACAGGATCTCTGATAAATTATAATGGCAGCTTTTGTAAAGCATACTTTTTTCAGTCATTTGTTCTGACTTTGGATCTCTTCTGTAAACAGCTTTGCAGATATAGTTGCTGACATCCTGTGAGCAGCTGTAAAAGTAATTAATGTGGTATTCCCTGTACATACTATGTTTTATACTAAATCTTTCAGCCATGGTATGTTAATGCCCATTTAACAGCAGTCTTGATGTTGCCAGATACTTGAAGTTCAAGCAGCAGTAGAATAAAACTCTGAAAAGCTTAGCTACAACAATATTAGATGAGTACTGTTAGGACTGTGACTCCAAAGACTAGTTTCCTTCATTGCATGTCTGTGCCAGGAAGTGGTTTCCCTTTCGTGTGAGGAAAGTAAGGGTTAACTTGTTTGGTTTTAGTTGGGCTTAAGTGCTGCTTCTCTGTGGCTACCCAGTAACAGATCTTGCATAGGAAACCTGAACTTCTCCGTCCTTCTGTGGCTTATGTAATTTGAATGGAAAAAGAAAACTTAAATTTAGCCTTATTACAACAAACAGAACTATTGCTTCACACAGAGAACAGGGAGTCCCTTGTTCACATCAGTAGCTTTTGAAGACTTGAACTTGACTATCAGATGACCAAGATAACTTGGTAAGCTGCAGTCCAAAAAAAAACCAAAAAAACCCAAACAAACAGAAAACCAGCTTCTATCTATGTAAATATGGAGCAGAAAACCTTCATATACTAATACCAGCTTTTCTATGTCTTAATTCTTACACAGAATATTAAGTGTAGTACTCCAGCTTTAATTTTTTTCTCCATTTTAATGGGAGATTTGAAATTCACCGCAAACAAGAAAATTACAAGATCGAAGAGCTAGGAATGGGAGTTCCAACTCTTCCTTCAGACTTGAACTGACAAAATTCTGTATCTGAAACTTATAAAGTGCTAAACTTTAACTCCTGTGGTGCTCTCTGTAGTCTAACAGTTTCATAAATTTTATACCCACAGATATCTGTCTGCAGTTCTTCGTATGGTAAAGATAAAAACAATTGCCAAAAGTATTGAGGTTTGTGTGTTGTGTGTGTGTGTTTTTGTAAAATGATAACAAAATAAGACAGACCCGGAGACTAGAGAACAGTTTTATGTTGTAGCTTGATAGAGGACACCCCTTATAAAGAACTTAGACTTTAAGATTACTCTTTTTTTTTTTTCTTTTTTTTTTCCCCAATAGAGAGTATGTTTTCAACAGCACCCGAAGATCCTTCTATAAGGAGACTTTGGGGGAGAACCTCTCCACTGATACTTTGTTCTTCAAGGAGCACTGTATCAAAAATGCTTGTATCTGGAATAGCTATTTAATCATCTATGGTTTTGATCTGTGAGTTCCTGTTGGGTTTTGAAGAATCGAGATTTTGAGGAGGATTTGGAACGTTGAAGGGAAAATGGAGTGAATACCTGGTGTTTTGCATAGTCCAGAGCCTCTGCATTATTCCCGCCTTTAGATGCGAGCAGTGGGGTGAAACAGCCCTAGAAATTACGTGTTTGATGTGTCATCCTTCATCTGTTCAGAAGCGTGCAATCCTTAAGTAGCATTAAGTGTTAGGGATTTTGTCTCAGCCCAGATAAGAAAGCTCCTAGCAGCTCACATGTTACTGGAATTGGTGGGGCTAATGAGCATCTCTCCTTCGTTCATGTGCTTGAGAAGTAGGAAGGAGGAACATGCTCTAGGAAACAGGAGCTGGAGAACAAAGACTGAATAGGTAGTATTTCCTGACCAGGAATTAGATTCTAATGAATGTGTGGACTAGTCCTCTTGGCTTTCATCCAGAAACTTTGCTGCATGTAAAATGTTTGGTTTATGATTTGAAACATTCGTTTGTAGTAGCCAGTTTGCTGCTTCTGCAGTAGCTGCTTGTACTGCTTAATGGCTAGATTCAGAGCACATGCAGCAAGGACTTTACAGTGCAGTGACCTGAATGTTTTGGTAATCCAGCCTAGGAAACAGGGAGACAAATGCAAGCAGAGAATATTTTTCTTACTCTAAATCAGCCACATTGCTTAATTTTAATAGTAAGCTGGGTCTTTGTAAAATGCCAAAAAATTAGCATCGTTTTGTAATTAGGAACAAGCAGAAACACAGCTTCCTGAAGTTCTTGCAGCTAATCTTTCTGTTTGAGTAGTTGCAAGCTTGCAGTCCTCCTGTTTTGGCAGAAAAATGAATTGACATGGTTTCTTGTCTCCAAGAAGGCAAGCGTCCTACCTAAAGGAGTATTTGTACCCCAATTCTGATTGAAGTCCAGAAAATGATTGCAGTTGTTAAACTGTGCCTCTGGTTTTGAAACCACTAATTGAGTAAGCTGTCGTGCAAGTAATGTCATCCCTCAGAGCCTTATTGCAGTGTGGAAACTGACTTGGCGGATCTGTCCTATTCTGCATACACCCCCGCCACATATGGTAATTAGGCTTTGGACTGTATTCAGACTATTTGAGATGCGTGCTCTTGTGTTCAGTGTACAAATGACACTGGTCTGTTATGAAGAAAAGAATCCTGAATTAGTTTTTCAGATCAGAATCTTCTATTCTTTTATCCATACCTCAGTTATTGTATCACAAAACCGTAAACAAATGGCAGTATGGAACTATTGCTCTGTATTCATCTGTGAGGGAAAGAGTGTCAGGCTTCTGGGGTAAAGTGTAAGTACTGCAATTTATCTTTGAAAGAGAATTTAATACCTTTGCTATAAATAGGCTGTGATGTTAGTATGAAGGTTATCCATTCATTTCCAAGTCTGCCAGGCTATAGTATTCCTTCATTGACCATAAACAGGTTCCATATGGTAGTTAAAGATATGAAAGCTGTTTATTATTCTTCTGCTGTACTAGGGTCAGTAGTATCCAAATGCTTAGTAAAAAAGTGACTTTAGTGTTCAGGTGTCCAGGGCTTGAGCTGACTCATGGCACCGTCATGTGGCATCCCTTGGTACTGCAGTCAGAGCCAACTTGAGTTGCTTAGAGTTGAGGACTACAGTTCTTCAGTTCTTGCACCATTAAATTCCCTGCAAGAATGTACAGTGCATGCTTGCGTGAGAGAGTAGACCAACAAGCTCTTTCTGGGCTGGCCCTTCTAGGTGACCATTCCTATGATACAATGCAGCATGTACATCAGACCTTAATAAGAAGGGATGGGAAGGATTGGTTCTAGGAGTCTATTCTAAGGAGAATACAGATACAAGAAACTATGCTACTGCTTCCAGGTAGCATTATGATAATGTTTTTGAAGTAGAGTATTTAAATATTCATCTATTATATTCTGGGTGCTTGCTATTTCTTAGTTTGAGAAGCATAAGGATAGCAAGTTTCCATGGGATGAGGGGGAAGAATAATTTAAGCTATTATCTAAGTACTTGATTAAAACCAAATATAATTAAATGTAGATTAATACCATACTTGCCTTTTGTTCCTCATATCTTGTTCCCACCTCCATTGTAAATGACTGTCTCTCTTAACTGGCTTAAGCTTCAGAGGCATCCTGATCTCTTATTGTGTATGAACCCTTATTAAAACTTTTAGATGCGAAGAAAGTCTATTGCCTGTAAAAGAGATAACAGTCTACCCAATATTATTTTACTTATATCAGTGACTATTTTATAATAAGATTTCCTTTGTGTCTTTTATCTTCAACTTTTTGACAGATAAAACTATTAATATGATGACTTGGTGTGTCGTTTCTTCCCCATTTTCCTTAGCGCACATTTCCCATCTTCCACTTACATTTAACTCTGTCAAAATTCTGTTCTTAGGAAGGAAGTCCTCTGGGTGAGTCAGGATCAAGTCTCTAATTCAAGGACAAAAAATGGTCTATTATACTAAAAGTAATGAAGGTGCATAAGATTAAACCCTTCTGTTTAAACACTTCAGAAACTGTATTTATTTCTAAGGATATAAACTGAGAAAGGGTTTTGTAGCTCGGAGTTCACTGACTTCAGTACAGAGCCTTGTGATTTACAGGCTTTTAAAGCACTTGTTTCACTTATCCCCATTAAAGAAAAAAGGCATTCAAGCTTATTCCAGTTCAGAGGTATTAAGTGGGGAGAGGTTATTTATTACATGTACAATTTTAACTTTCTCCCTCACACATCTACCATATGGTTTATCAGCAAAGCCTATGGCTGGTTTATATTGCCTACATAGTTTTATGTAAATCACTTGGGGATTGCCAAGGGATTGGTGTATGGATAATAACACCGGTGCAACAGTGACCAAAATGGCCTTTCCTTCATGATTGTGTTTGGACTCTGATACTACCACAGTTAGTCCATGCTGCAGAAATAAGATATTTCTCAAAGTCTTAAATGCTGATATTTCCCCCACTCATGTTAAGAGAGGCACAGCATACTTAATAAGTGATGAAGTCAAAGGTTGACATCTTTAGTGTAGTGGCTAAGAGAATTTGAATAGCTTTATCTTGGAGAAATAGAATTACTTCATGGGTAGGCTCAAATGTATTTTGTCCTTGTCCCTACCAAAGTAGTAATCTGTCTGTTGCAGATAATTATTTGTAAATTCACTTTAATGTGTTTTTCCTACACTTCTGTTTGAGTCTACTCATGTGGAAGATTGGAAAGTGGATATATCACTTCATAGTGATGTACTTCTAGCAAATGAATAGTAATAAAAACTTACTATCCTAGAGCGTGGCTGTACTTCTTCAATGCTTTAGGTGAACTGTGTATTCAATTGTATCTTTGAGCTGATCAAAGCTACTTTGCTCACACCGATTTAATGAAAAAAAAGTATTCTATATTCTAGTAACTATCATATCCCACACTTTTTCACAATACTTTAAGGAGTATTTTTCACAAAACTATCTCATCCAAAATCCTACTCTTCCATCATGTATTTAAGTAAGATTCAGAATAGGTGTTAATGTAGCAGAATGGCAAGAAATATTAGTAGACCTATATAGCTTGTCTACAAGGTACATTCATTGCAGTATCGTTAGAGCTCCAGTTATAACCTCCTGTTTGATGTAACTCATATTTCTCCTTGTTAGAACAACTTTTTTATTTCCTATTAAAAATTGTATGGAGGGCTTTATTTTAAAAATAACTATAAATGTTGACCATATCTGGCAGACTTACTAAAAAAGGACAAGGAATTCTGTAGTTAAACTCTGCTTTACTGCCATTGCACATCAGTTTACTAACTCAAAATTGCAACCTACAAACAATGTCTGAACAATTGGACAGCTTAGTCTTTGACCCAGCTAATAAGCTTTTTTAGGCATTTTTTTTACTGAAAGGTTGAACTGAATCTTAGCAAGCAAGTTGTTATCTGGTACTGTAAAGTAGATGACTTTGAAACAGAACTGTCATGGCAGGCACTGCTCTAGACAGTGACCAGACTAAAATAATTGTCTCTTTTTGCACTGGGCTTGTGCTTGTTTTTTTTTTGTTTTTTTTTTTGTTAGAGAGAATGTAAGGAGGAATTGTATAAAGTTATAAGCGCCAAAAAGAGCACCTCTACTTTGTTGTGTTTGCTTAGAATAGCAGAATTGGCTGAAGCTGGAAGGCATCTCCGTAGATCATGTAATCCAACCCCTGGGCTTAAAGCAAACTCAACAAGAGCAAGTTTCTCAGCTTTATACAACTGGGTTGTGACTCCACAGCCTGACCAAGCAACAACCTCTTCCCAATGTTCGATTGCTCGGTCAAAGTTAAAGTTTTCTTCTTGTGTTTAACCAGAACACAGAGCAGATTAAAATAGTTTTAGTCCATTCTTGGTGTAACTTATAACATGTGCATCAGCTAATTTTCATAGACCAAGATAAAGACTTCTGTGCACAAAAGGGGAAAATATTGACGAAAGCTTACAATTTAAATTTTGATCAGTTTTGAACAACGGGTAGGGAGGGAGAAGGCTCTAGAATGTATCACTAGAAGTTGCTTGCATATAGGCCACTAGTACTTGTAAAGGTGTCTACACGAAGTGTTAGGCAGGAAGAGCACTGTGAATCCATACTAGGAACTTACTTTTATTGTGCAATAATTTTCCTGTACAGAATACTGCTACTAGCTCTTACCATAAGGGCAGTGATTACTGCTTCAAATGTAATATAAATGTTTAAGAAGAATCTAGAAGAGAGAAACAAGAACAATCAGAAGACATGAAATAAATAAAAATTAGAAGAACAGCCTTAAGACAAGAGTATTGGGGCACAAGGGGAAACATAATTCTATGTGAAGTGTATATGTAATATGTGCTATATGTAATATGGAATAGTTGAGGATGGGATAAAAAGAAATAAGTTTAAATGTCAGAATTTAAGATGGATCAAGACTGGATGTGATTTAAAAAAAAAAACTACTACCCATAAGAAATTCTATTTAGCTTTTCCTTTATAGGACCTAATGATATAGTGTCATCTTAAGTGATTGTAGAAACTTTAGGATGACATCAGCAGGGCTTAAGATCATGTCTTGGAAGTTCGAAGTTTAGTTTTGGCTGAAACTGGACTGGTTATCATGGGATGAAGAAAAAATTCTGTACTTGCTGTGTATGTAATGGAAAAGGTAGTTACTGGAGCATCTTAAACTGAAGCTACAAATGCTTTCAAATTAATTGTTACTATTATCCTCTTAAATCAATAAAGGACTGATTGCACCATATATATTGGCTAGTTGCTATCCCCCAAGAGTTACTGATTTGCTGCTTTAACTATCAACAACATGCATGTTGAAAAATGCATAGCTTTTTGTGTAAATAACACTTTTTTGTTCTTTTTCTCCCAGTTTCTATGGAGATTTTGGACCTTTAAATTTGGCAATGTTATACAGGTACTGCTGTAAACTAAATAAGAAGTTAAAGGTAAGCTTTGTTTAAAGCTTATATTTTTATGTTTTGAAAAGCAACTAAAATGTATTATGCAGTTTGAAAGTGGTTGTTAGGTACTCATTATCTAGATGGTTACTGCTAAGGTAATTCTTTGTTTTGAATTCTTTTCCCTCTGAAGAATGGAAAAAAGGAATATGTTCTTTCTGCTTAGTAAATGAGGCACTGAAGGATGTATTCACCTTTTTTCACAACCTTACAGTTTCAAGACAATAGTAACAAAAATCATTCTGGGTATTTCATTGAGTTTACAGCTAATGAGCTGGATATGCTAGTATAAATAACTGAAAAAAACCCCAACAGACTTAAAAAAACCTGCCCAAACAACAACAGAACATGCCTCACAGAATCACACTGTTGAAACTAAATCTTACTGAGTGAAACAGTTAAAACTTTTATTAAATCTCATACAATTTAATCAAATGTTGCTTCTAATAAGTGTTCCAGAAATATATTTTCACACACATAAAAGTGGTTCTTTTTCTGTCACGCTTGTAGCAGTGTCACCCACGAGCAGTTAACTTGTAGAGGCTTTTTTATTTTCTTGCTTCCATATAACAGTTGGTGATTCAAGGCGATTTTGGGTTGCTTTTCTCTAGATACAGAAAATTTTGGTATCTTCTTTGGATACCACAGTAGTTTTTTCTTTTGATTGCAGATTGTTGGTCCTTTCTTTATAGAGTTGTCTAGAACCTGTAAATGTAACAGTTAATTCGGAAGATCACCGTGACTGAGTTTTATGACACAATCCTGTCATAAAGCCACAAGCCTGACATGGGCTGATCCTGGCCAGAAGCTGAACACCTGGCAGCTGCTTACTCACTCCCACCCCAACCCCAGTGTGGGACAGGAGAGAATCAGAAGAGCAAAACCAAGAAAAACTTAGGGGCTGAAATAAAGACAGTTTAAGTGAGAGGAATAAGTAGTGAGGAGAGACAATGGAGGGAACAAAACAAGTGGTGCAAAGGGAATCACTCGCCACCTCCCACCAGCAGGTCAAAGCCCAGGAAGTCTCTGAGCAACAGCTATTTTGGAAAGGCAACATGTGAATTTTATTGGTGAGCTAGATGTTACGTGGTGTGGAATATCCCTCTGGTCAGTTTGGATCAGCTGTCCTCACTATGTACCCTCCCAGCATCTTGCCCACCTGAGCCTACTTGCAGAGTGAGAAGCAAAAGACCTTGAGTGTGAGCCCTGTTTGGCAGTAGCTAAAACACTGATGTGTTATCAACATTTTTTTAGTCACAACACAGCATCAGGCAGGCTGCTATGAAGAAAGCCAAACTCCATCCCTCACACAGTACACTGAGCATGTAGCTGTAGATTTAACCTTGTCACCAAACACCTATGAGAGAGTGATTTGCAGCATGTATAGAAAATTTATCAGCTGTAAGAAATGAAATGAATGTTTAATTCCAAAGTACTAATTAATATCACTTGTGTGCAAATAACAAGGAGACCCTTCACTAAATATTACAGATTTAAAATCTTTATATTATAGGATATTAGACCTGTTGCTGACAGAAGGGGAAAATGGGACAGCAGATGTGATAATGTTGGCCACTGCTAAAAGGATTCCTGTTCAAAAATACTATGTTTTGGGACTCATGTTTGCTGCACAAATGAAATCATTATGCAAGCTGATTCATGCTATTTGCTAGTTCCAGGGGCATTTTACTTAACATCAGATAGTCTTGAGAGGAAGTTCTGCAAATTGGGTGGCTTGTAGAGTTGCTATAACCTTTTTTGCAAATAAATAAATACATAAATAAATTTCTTCTATTGAAAATTTACATTTTTGCTTAATGCAGAAAGTTTGTTACAAAAAAACCCCCAAAAAATGAAGCACCCAACCTCTCATATTTCTTATTTTGAATACCTACATTCATTTTAGGGAAAATGTAGGGTTTGCTGGGTTTGTGTTAACACTGAATAGAGCTTATAAATATATTAACAGCCTATTTTGCAATACCACTGTCTTATTCAAACACGTGAACAATGATGCTCACCCACTATAGGAATCTGTCTTTTTCACAGTAATTTTTCTGGCTGTCGTATTATATTTCAGTTATTAAAGATGGTGGGGAATGCTTGCTCTGAAATGGTTACTCCAGAACAAGAGAGATTAGATCTGTTTTTTTCAGTTTCAAAATGAGACTAATCATTCTGGGACCCGAATACGGTCTCGTGTATCACTTGTCTGCCTTCATATTTTTATAAGTGAACTAGAACACCTTCAAAGTGGACCCTAGGTATGAAGAGTCACCCAGAAAATAACACAAGTAATAAATACCTCAGGAGTCATGGGTTGTTGTTTAGTTTGTTTTGGTGTTTGTTTTTTTTTTTAATGATTCAGTATTAAACAGGAATGTCTCAACAGTCTTTATTCTTATTGTAAGACCATCATCTGCATTGAATGAGACAGATTGCTCATGATAAATGGCTTGTAATCATAAAGATTGTGTATTATAATGGAAAAAATACACAAGGGAGCCAAACTGAAACTGAATTAGTAACTGACACTTGCAGGGTTGATTCCGCAAACTGTGATGTCAGTTTAATGTAACTTCTGTATTTTTTGAAAAAAAAAAAACCAAACAAACTCTAGCAGTACTAGGTGAAGAGTACAGATGGTCCAGAACAGGTCAGAAATCTCTAGTAGGTCAGGTTCAGTCTCAGCTGGGAGGAGGTGCTGTTTGTTGCTGCTACCTTACCAGATGCTAATTCCAAGTAGGTTAATTTAAACTACTAGTGGGTATCAGAGGAGGGTAACCTGATATAAAACCACTTGAAAGTAATATCTGGAATCAAACAGCTAAAGCTGGAATTCCACCTGTGTGGTATAGAAACTTGCATGTGAACAGGTTCCAGTTTGAGTGGCACTACCCCTGAGGGGTAGGTCAGTACCTGCTAATGTAAGCTTTGCTCTTCTAGTAGTTAAAATGAACACTCACCTCTGTCATAATTAAGATATTATCTGCAGTGGGTAAGTAGGCTTGTAAGACCAAATCCCAGGGCCGAAGGATGCATCTGCTGTATAGCATAGACCTAGCTACAAAAGACTACTGCTCTGCTTTGCTAGTTGAGAATTATGGATTCACAGTTTCTGCCCTTCTGTCCCTCACCTTCTCATGTTTGTTCTTCACAAGTGTCCCATAGAGGATTCCTGAGGCCTGAACTTGTCTAAGATAGAAGTTCATGACCTGTGATTTACCTGCTAGTAAGGCACTGATGCAATAAGCGACTGCAGCAGCAAAAGTATGATAATTCTCCCACGGCACCTGGGGGGCGTACAGGTAGCTTGTGATCAGTGTTTCAGAGATGGGAAGTGCTGGTTGGACTAATGACATGGAGAGAGTCCTGTTGGGTAACCTACTGCTTACATACCCTTGCATTAAGGGTAACCATGCCCCGTGACCAACAGCAGCAACTGGCTGGTTGTAGGAAGTAAAAGGCGCTGCAGATTGTCATTCTCTGGAAATCCAGCCTCTGCTGTGGGGTGGTTACTGATGCCATACTGCAATTCTTCTGGGACCATGAGGCAATTGTGGTGCTTAATACCAGATGAATCCTGCCATGGATATACCTGGCTGGGTATTCACTTCCTGTACTTTTCTTGTGAGAAGTGTCTTTAAAAGATGGGTGGTACAGAAAAGGAATTCTTCACAAAGCATGATAGCTCTTGTGTGGCTTTGGTGTCTCAAAAGGAATTTAAGGCTTATGCTTTTATCAAGTTTAAAACTTCTATGAATAGGAACAGAAGTAGGAGTATAATATCTCATTAACAAAAAAACTCCACAAACTTCCTTTCTAAGCCCTTCAGCTCTATCTATTTCTGTTTTGGGAAAGGAATTAGACATGGAGGCAGTTTTCTGCTTTCACACCTCTTGGGGAACAGGCAGAGAAGGATACCAGTTTGAAGTGTGCTAATGGCAGGCCAATGTTTTAAAGTAAACTATTGCTACTTTATGCTGACTGGTTTTTAAAAATAGTAAATTGTTCTGCTCTGAAGAGCTGAAGAATTTATTCAGAGATCCATTAACTGAGAAAGTCCTGGTTATGCTTTACAGGAAAAACTTTCTGATCTTGTTATGTTTGAAATGTTTTGATTGCTGATTGCTGTGGAGTTGAGCTTGACTAGCCAAGTCAACAGCAACAAAAAACGCTTGTCCATGCTATCTTCCTACTTGTTCTTTGAATTCTGTTTACGGAAAAAATGCTTGACTAAGAAACTGTGATTCACTAGGAAAGAAGTATTTTTTTCTTCTGTTTAAATAAATCTGATTCATCAAAACTGCTTTAAAAAAATCTGCTGTGTTTCACATGTTTACACAATCTCAGTAAATTTAGAAGCAGGGGTAATCAGAGCGGGAGTGTTCCTGAGAGAAGTGATGCAAGTATGGAAGATCAAAGGCACGAGAGGGAAGGTTTTGGCAGATTTATGAACTATGGGGTTAATATTTCTTGTATGCGAACTGTATTGCTGCTGAATCACATATGGGTTTGGTTTGTTTTTTAATCTAAAGAAGTTGCTGGGCATACACATGGAGCTATAGTAGTTGCAAGCACCTCCTTTAGGACAGCTTAGACTTTGAGGTAGGCTGCATTTACATGTTCTAATATGTCAGCTTCTATGAACAGTTTGCCAGCCTTGTTTTCACGTGTACTTATATGTCCCTGTTGTATATGCATATATGTAAAAACAGTACTTGCATTGGCACAGGTTTATGAAGTGCGTTGCAGTAGTTTCTTGCTTGAACAATGTGGGTATATTAAACTATATATGTTAAATAAAACATTATCAAATAATCTGGTAATTCTAGACAGATACCAATCTAGTAATTGTCCACAATGGCATCTTCTAAGCCTGTCGTAAATTTCTGTGCAAGTTAATGTCTCTTGAGGTGTTCAAGAAACAAGAACTGATCTATTATTAAAAGCAAAAAAAAAAAAGTAATAATACAGTGAAAATGTGCTCAAGAGTCCTCTCATACACTCCATGTATTAATGTTATCACCTGGAGACCTGCCACAGTTTTCATGTAGCATCTCCTTTTAGTTCAAAAGATTGTCCTTGAGTATATTCCTCTAGGTTGTATCTTGACAGATCCTCTTCTCTTATATTGTTACATCTTCTCTTCTAACAATGTGTGAAACTGCTAAGAAAAATGTCTTTAGTGTTTCACAGTGAGTGAATTTTGCTTTAGAAAAAGTATTATTTGCAACTGTTACTATATTATCTCTATCTATCACTATCCTATAGACAACCTGTATTGGAAAAAAATCTCTTGAAACATTTTGGTTCTTCAGAGTTGCATAGTGTCTAAGGGAACTAAAAACCTAATCCATTCAGGTGGGGCTCTGGAGCTGTTAAAAAAAAAAACACCTTAAAGAACTGTCTTTCACACTTGTTACCATTGAACCTAATCAAAGGAATAGACTTAGCTTATTAAACGCAGTCAAAAAATCTGTAATTTTTTTTAAATATAGATCATGGAGCTAAGTACTGATACTGAAAATATATTGAGTTGAGAATTTGTATGTTAATGTTAACAGGGGCATTGCATTGACACTTCAGCAAACACTGTAAAACTTGCTTTTGTGTAGCTTGTGCAAATAAGATCAGTAGTTTGTTTTATAGCCTTCTGAAAACTAAAATCTTGATACAGTTTTCCTCTGGGTGCTGTGCTGTAAGTCATTAATTAATGTCAGCTTTCAATTTTGTGTTAACACTTTAGTTGGGATTTAAAGAACATGTAAATATTTCATATAGCAATATGGCTTATGAGGACTAAACCCTTACATTTGGAAACTGAAACAATGAAAATTATATATTGCTTTTGTTTAAATGTTCTGGGAACGTTTAAGGTGAACTGTCAGTTTTTGGCTACTTCAGGTACAAAAGCACATCAAAATTGAAATGACTTGATATACCATATGATTAAAAAATCCATTCTGTAAAATAAAGCAAGAAATACGATCTTACTACTTGGAACTTCTGGCTAGCCAGCAGAATTTGCTTTTTGCAATCTAAAATAGTATTTCAGGTGAACCATAAACTGTTGCAAAGAATTTTGATTTAAAATAAGTTGTAGTCAACAAGTTATAATTGAAGTTCTGTCACTGTTGCATAACTCCTGTAATATTATCCCACCCACACATCATGTGTGGAATCGCAGTTAGAGAACACTAAAATTAAAAAATTGAGGAGGGGGAAGAAAGGAGGGATCTTAAAATACTGGGATTAATTTTGTCAAGTTTTAATAATAATTGAATGCTTCACTAATTAAATAACTACTTGTGCTTCATATGTTTGCATATACGCTGAGGGAGATGATGCTGTTGGTCTCAAGATACAACCACTTCCAATCAACAGCAACCAGCTGTCTCAGGAATTAGAGTCCTATTTAGATCTACTCAGTTGCATTCATTCTCGTTCCACCTGTAGAAGTTTTGGGTAATAAGACGAACCTGGAGTGTCCACTGATAACTGCTGTTAAAAGTGCTATTTCTGTAGGGGATGGGAGTCAGATGGTCGCTGTGATACGGGTACAGGTTTTCTCCTGAATTTATCAACGATTTGGGGTTTTTTGCAAAACCTGATACTGCGGCTAAAGCTGTCCTACAATTTGCAACAAGATTTAAGATGAGAGTCAATGTTTACAGGTTTGTGGAAGTGAAATACAGTTGACGCTACTTAAATAAAACACATTTCTGCAGCGGTTACCTTTTCTTGCACCCCCAAGCATCACCAGTACCGAGAGTAGAGAAGTAAATTAAATTAAAATTGTCAAATTTGAGTTAAAAATTGAAATTGTGTAACAGTAACACTGGTATAAAGGCAGTTTATAAAACCAGAAATACACGTCGAATATTTAGAAACAGAATCCAGTATGTCTGTTGATGACTTCCTCAGAACTGTCATAGTACTGTGGAAATCTGTCAGGAAAAACACAAGTGATAGTGTTTCAAAATATAAGTATGGCAATTCATGAAGCTAAAAAAAATATAATTCAAAAAACCATCCAACTCGATGTTCTTAAGTTCAATTTTATCTCTCTCTGCCCTTAAATAGTTTTGCTGCAGTTTTGTCATTATTGTTCTTTTCTGGTTCTTGTTCTTTTTTTCAATGTGAGTTTTGCCCACAGGATTCTGACAGATGCTTCTTCTCTTCCTAAAGCAAGAATTGCAAGTGTTAGTAGTTTTGCCTCTGCCCAGCCTTATTCTCAGGCTTCTCACTTGTGCAATCATGTAATTTAAATTTTTTTTTTAATAAATTCTTGCTGTTGAAACTTTTTTAGGATGTCTATCACCCCTTTTATAAGGTAATGTAGATGGAAATGTGGTGTTTAACTCCTAAAATGCCTGTAAGGCTGATTGCTTCAGTTTTTCTCATCTTTTCCACAGAATGATGTGCTAAAGAGATCTAACAGATAGGAGGATGTTTTAATTTGAAAATATCGTTATCTTAAATCAATGTTCGTAAGCTATTATTCAAATATTTAAACTTGGGAAAAAATTCCAGTGTTTTATATTAAACATTTTGGTTTAACTGCATTTTATAGGATTTTTTTGTATAGTAAACTAGGAAATCTGCCTTGATACAGTGCCTGTTTCCCCTCTACTCTTATCTGTAATGGAAGAAGATTGTTCATGGTGTCAGTAATTTTTTTTTCCCTTTCATTCTAAGAATTTCTGTAAGAATGTTTTCTGATTTATTTTTCAGGTTTTGGAAAAGTGACTTTTTAAAAAGTATTTTTAAAGTGTATTCTTCTCTTAGTAAATATGCTGTCTGTTGTATTGGTTTTTTTCACAGTATTTCAGTCTATCAAGAAAGAAGATAGTGTACTACACCAGTTTTGACCAGCGGAAACGAGCCAATGCAGCATTTTTAATAGGTGCATATGCTGTAAGTATTTTTTTTATCATATGGATACTTCTAACCTCCCTTAAGAGACACCTGCTACATGTAAAATAGCATCTCAGGGGATGGAGCTTTATGGAGGTAGGCAGACTGTCATTTGATTGCTCTCTAAGCTGCTGTTGAAAATTCTGCTATATAAGTTTTAGCCAAGCCCTGTCTTTGGCACTTAACTCCATTTACTTCACTACGCAGAGCAGGACTTGGATGGATGAGGTGCACGTTTCCCATAGGATACCATTTTCTTGAATGTTAAAAATGCAAGCCACAAACATACCTCTAAATTTGGCTGTCTTAGGATCAGTTGCTGCTCACGGTAGTAGTGAAGTTCATATTGGGGAGGAGAAAGCTTTTTCTCACTGCCTTTCTTAAAGTTAGTAGACCAGAAGCATAGTGATTGTTGGATGGATTTCTTCTCTCAGATAATTTGCATAGCTTACTCAGAATAATGGAAAAATTAAGGTATTTCAGTATTTTAGTGTTAGAGGTACTATGTAATCATAGAATCATAGAATGGTTAGAGTTGGAAGGGACCTTAAAGATTATCAAGTCCCACCCCCCCTGCCATGGGCAGGGACACCTCTCCCTACAGCAGGTTGCTCCAAGCCCCATCCAGCCTGGCCTTAAACACTTCCAGGGATGGGGCATCAACAACTTCTCTGGGCAACCTGTTCCAGTGCCTCACCACCCTCACAGGAAAGAACTTCTTCCTAATATCTAATCTAAATCTCCCCTCTTCCAATTTAAAACCATTACCCCTCGTCCTGTCACTAGACTTCCTGACAAAGAGTCCCTCCCCAGCTCTCCTGTAGGCTCCCTTCAGATCCTGGAAGGCTGCTATCAGGTCTCCCCGGAGCCTTCTCTTCTCCAGGCTGAACAGTCCCAGCTCTCTCAGCCTGTCCTCATAGGAGAGGTGCTCCATCCCTCTGATCATCTTGGTGGCCCTGCGCTGGACCTGTTCCAACAGTTCGATGTCTTTTCTATGTTGAGGACTCCAGAGCTGAACACAGTACACATTGTCTCAGTTACACCAGCCTAATTTGTTGTGATAGCATGTAAGTTTTGACAGTCCCAAGATGACACTTGCACAGCTACTTGTATGTCTTCATAACAGTGTAGCTCAAACTTCAGTTTCACCTTCCTGTTCTACTGTCCAGAATTGGAGCACACTTGTAGAAAACTCAATCTTTGCAATAAAGATGCTGATAAAGTATTGAAATCAACAAGCTGCTGGTCCTGAGCTGACATTCACACAGCGGAGTTCTGGAAGTCTCTGCTAAGTCAGGCTTTTTACCGTGTGAAAGTTGGTGTATTTCTTTCAGGTATGAGGTCACGCTGAAAGCAAAGGCCAGTAAATGTCCATGATAATACTGAAAGAAATTAGGTTGCAGATTCTTGTAATTGAAAAAAATGTTTTACTTTACAAGTATGGGGAGAGTACGTAAGTGCTCTTGACAAAGATCTGTGTAAATTTGAAGATGGAATGAAAATTTGGTTTAAATTCAAATTTTAAAAATCTTTTGCATTACCAATGTGTGGAAGTTAATTGAGAAGGCTTGTTTTATTTGTCCTGATGTTAAAATATTAAGTGTAAAATGAAACGTGGAAAACAGTGGATCAGGTTCTAGGAATGGGTTTCCAATGGTGATTATGCAATTTAGGTCATTCCATTAAATAGCTTCTTAGATAAGTTAAACTGAAATAGCCTAGAGCTATTAAAATATTTTAATAAGAGACTCATAAGTTTAAGTGAAAGTTAAGTCTTAAAACTTTATTAGCAATAATATGCCTGTTTGTAAATTGCATCTTAGGAAGATGCATTTTCTAAATTTCAGTTTTACAATGGACTTTCAATACATTTGGACTAATCGTGGCAGTTGCTAAATTATTTTCCATGCTCTTAAGAATTCTGCAAAGATTATTTCTGTCATAAAATTTAGATTAGAAAAAAAAAAAGTATTTAAAGTGTTACAAGAACAGAAGAACATGCAGATTTCTCTGATCTTACAGAGAGGTTTAGGGCTCCTCTGAAATGGCCAAGACTACACACAGACTGTTTCACTAACATGAGAAACAAAGTCTTACCAGGTGCCACAGAGAATATTTTGAAGCTTGTATTGCTTTGCTTTTACTCTCATCTATTTGGAGACATACTTTTGTTGTTAGGGAGATCTTTAAAAATTGTTTTTAAATAGTATTAGAAGTACTTCTATGCATAACAAAACTAAAGTAGCCTGGTTTGACTTAATTTGTCCGCAGTAGTTTTTAGGGGGAAGACAGGTGAAAAGGGAGTAGGTTTAACTGATAGGGAGTTACAAGGACTCCCTACTTGTCATCAAAGAATCCATTCTTGGAGAAATCATGAAGGAGAGTTCGTGATTATCAGACAGCGTTGTCTCCTGTCTGATAACATATGGATGAATTAGGGGTTGGGCCCCTTTTTCCTTATTCTTAAAGTAATTGTTGTTACGTTTCTTTTCTGATTGGAAACCAAGGACCCCCTACCTGGTTGTGTGCTCTGCTGTCTAGTAAGGTGTGAATATGCTGGGGGTGAAGAGCAGGATGAATACTAGTCTGTTTGCGTAGTGACTGCTCTTGTACTTTTAGAGAAATGGGGCAGGGGAAAGATAAAACATGTCTGTATGACACTTGGTACTGCTGGTAAACCTAGAGCTTTAATTTTACCCTTGTAGCCGACAAGTAGTAGTTATCTCTTGGAGTTCTACACAGATCAAAACTTGATTAGTGGACCAAAATCTGTCTTGAGCAGTCCTGGTGAAACATAATGCTTTCTTACTGTGACAACCTCTGAAAAGAGATCCAGTGAGCTCTTTTTTCCTTTTCCTTGTAGATAGCAGGTGGGCTGGTCGTATTTCTTTCTCACAATTATTTTAAGTGTGTGTTTTGTTATCAGACATCTGTAATGGCAATGAGGGATAAAAGCTTTTGAGTTCTTATGTTTGTAATTTTATGGCAGCAAACAACTGGGTAATAGCGAACTACTATAGCGTGTTCATTCATTTGCTTGCAGTAGTGTTTCTCCCTATTTAAGTTAGGCTTCTCAGCCCTACCAGAAGTTTCACAAGTTTATTCTCTTGTAATGTAAGCAAATCACACTACTGCTCAAATCTGTAATCCCTGCCTTGGAGGGTCAGCAAGTACAAAGGCTCTTCAGTTACTGCAGCATAAACAGCCTCTTTGCTGTTTCAAGCATCACCGTTCTTCAGATTCCCTTAGATTGGCTTCATGGAATTCTTGTGATAATTTAGCAGCTCTGGAGCTGCTCTGTTCCATACATTTTTAATTCAGAAACGGCACATGCAAGTGGGAACAAGATGAATCCAAATTATATTTGAAACATTGTAGATGAGTGTTAAGGTGGACTTGCAAAATACTTATTTCCTACTTGTTCTGTAACCTTTTTAGGTAATAGAATTATGAATTTTTTTTTTGACAGTGTGTATGTTGCCAGTATTACTCCATGGCTTGTGCCTGCATAGTGTCCCAACTGTGGAAAGCTTTATCTTTCAGCTGCAGGATGTTAACAACATAGGAATGGAAGTGCAACAGAAAAAAAATATTTGAAATTTTTCAGTATCTCTTGACTGCAACGCTATGAGTTAAAACAGACTTGTCCCTTCTGAAACAGCTCTTGTAAGAGAATAGCTACTATCTGGAAAGTGACTCTTTTTTTTCCTTTTTTTTTTTTTTTTTTAAGGCTTTTGCTTGCATTATTTTAGGTATAGGTTCAGTTTATACAAATTATTCACCTCAGCCTCCTTGTGTTTGTTTTTTTAAAACATATGTTGCAGAAAGAAAGCAGTCTGAAGATTCATTATATTAGATTAAAAAATGAAGCTAAGCTTCAGTTGCTGAATCTTCATTGATAAAGATGAGTCAGAAAAAAGGTCTCCTGGGTTTTTCTTAATGAATAACACTACTTCTTAAGTACTAAAGACGTGTACTGTAGTGTTTCCTTTTCCATTTCATTATCCTCCTTCCTTCAATTATTACGTTATACTTGACATCTGTAATACTTCTGTTTTTTTCAGGAGCTCTGCTCAGTATTTCTTTCCCTCTTACTTTTGTGTTCTTAATATCTTTCTCCTGTTTCCATCCTGGTGTCTGTATGATGAGCTCTGTGGACAGATAACTAGCAGTGTTTGCTTCAGAATATCATTTTGTACATGTGTCTTTGAGCAGACACAGCTTTGGTATACCGTAACTTATGTGAAATAAAAACTGCAGCATTGGAAAAACATTCATACAGTACAAATTTGCCTCCACATCAGATTTCTGACTTCTTGCTGTGTAACAGGGAAACTCATCTTTCCTTGAAGTTCTCTGAACTACCCTCTAAGGACCTTTTGACTATAAGCAGGAATTTAGGCTTTAAATGTAAGCTAATCTATGCAATTATTGACCTTAATCAACATAAATAAAATCTGTATTTTTCTCCGAAATATATGCCTCTTACCTCTCCCTGAAATCTATTGCACAGGATGCATCATTCTTAAACACAAAAGTTTTGTGGTGAGGGGGGGACTGTAAAGAAATAGAACAGAGACTTCTTTCATAGGCTAAAAGAATCTTTTAGAAATGACTGAGAAAGAAGAATAGCATTGCTATGCTGCAGGGGCTGAAGGCATGAAGTTGGTGCCAATAGTTAGCAGTCTTTGCTGTAGGCAGTTACAGCCTAAAAATAAAAAGAAACGGGCCATTCCACTTCTTAAATTAAGTAAATACATACAAATACTAAATAAATCTCTGAATCTGTTTCAGTATTAGTAATTACCGGTTTGACCCCAATAACAAAGTGTTAGAAATAATTGAGTTAGAAACAATTGTTCTGATAACAGAGTAAATGGAATTTCATACGGAAATTGTGGTCTATTTTGCTGATGGGTATCAGGAAACCTTTGCTTTCAGAGGCTGAGGAGGAGGGAATATGAAAGTTCAGGCAAATACAGGGACATTAATTTTGAGAAACAATGTCGTATTTCTCACCATTCCATGTATTGTGATATGTAATTTGTGTCCCTGCTGAATGAGAAGGTGAAGCTGACACTGCTCCAGTATTGAGATTTAACATTTGAAGATCTGTGGAGTTTGTTCCTCTTCTGGGATACCGATTGTACTGATCCATGCTATCAGTGTGACCACGCTGAGCAGAGCAGCGACATTAGAGGCTGAGACTGAAACACAGCTCTGTGTCAGGGAATTTATCTTTTGAAGGTGAATCAGGTTGTGTAGAGGCTTTTGGTCCAAAATTAGACATGTTGTTCAAAGCAATGAAATAGGTGGTAGTTAAAAAACAGGTGATTCTGGACCCTGTTTTCATTGCATCATGCAAAGAGTTTTTCACACTGTTTTACTTGAGTTGTTTGGGTTTTTTTTAATCTCTGCCTTGTCTTTTGTGCTTGCCTTGCATTTATTCCTCAAGCATTGACAAGAAAATCTACCCACTGTGTTGATTTCTTACAGAATACTAAGAATCCCATTAACCTGAAATACGACTTCAGATACAAAGCAAATTTCAAATACTCTAGGAGTGACTATGATTTACCTATATTCTAATGTGTTTGAGGTCAAAAGTTGAATAACGTTTTTAGATCAGGGATTAGTCAATTAGCCAGTGTCTTGGTTAAGAAAATAATTATTGGAATACTTTATATTCAACAGTTAAATGCGCGTAGAGGTAAAAACTAACCAGGTAGGTGCTGGTTGTAACGTAACTTGGGGGGAAGTGTCTAGGAAAACTGTGTGGCTTGATTTACAAAACATGTTTATGTTTGGAACACACAGAATATGCCACTGCAAACTTGAAATATTTTTTTGTAAATAAGGCACTTGCTTAATATATATTCTAAGTTTAATTTATTTTAGGACCAATTTTACTGTGCAAATAGGAATTGAAATGCAGCAAGATATGCTGTATTCTAATTTCTTACTTAAATAAGTAAGCCGAGCTGATCATGTTCACTGATAGCAGAACAAGCCTTGGTTTATAGTGTTAACTATATGTTGGTCTTATAGTAATAGGTTCAGCTTGTTGAACTGGATATTTTTGTTAATTAGTAGTTTGAAATTGACAATTAGGAATCAAAAAATATTTGTCTTGGAAAATCTTCTATTGAGCTGTGATGGAGAAATGTTTCCCTTGTCAGCTGCTGTGATAATATTTTGACTTATCTGAAACTGGACAGAGAACTGATAGGCATAGATGCCTATTTTTCATTTTAGTATGATGTTAATTCTGCCTTAAAGTCTCTCAGTTGCAGCAATATGTGATTTTTAATTTTTTTTAAAGGGGGGAATGACAAAAAATTGATTTCTGAATTTTTTCCTTTGTGTATGTCTTTTCTGACCTATAATTGTCGTAGGAGTTGGTCATAAAGGAGTATTGTGTACATTATTAAGCATTTAGTGGACTGGGGGAAGCGTACATGTGGTTAATGAGTTTTCAGGCTCAGGACTTTGGTTTTTTTCCCCTCTCCTCCCACCCCGTTTAGGTGATATACTTGAAGAAAACACCAGAAGAAGCGTACAGAACACTTATGTCTGGATCTAATCCACCATATCTTCCATTTAGGTATGTGAACATGAGAAATGAGCCTAGCTTCTGTGTTTTGGAATTTAGTAAATAGAAATTTTTCAGACTGCCTTCCCAGAAAAGGGTTTAATGTCTGATATAGATGTTGTGTCAAAGTGATCTCCAGAAAAAATATTTTTTTACTTCTAGTGTAATTACTTGCTCTTGCTGAAATAATAAAACCATTTCAGTGATTTAAGATTTAAGTAACACTCCCAGTCTTGCAAACTGTCAAGTTTAGAAAATAGCTCTTAGCATGCTTCTGCTTTAGCAGTTAAAGCTTTTCTTTATGATGCTTTTCTATTTGGAAGTGATTAAAACCTTTTAAATTACTTAGTGCCTAACCAGCTAGGTGGAGTGAAGGGAGTTCTATGCTGTTATATTTTCTGTATTCTCCAGAACAAGTACTAACGTTCCAGTTATTAGATTGCTTTGCTTTTCTGTTTTCAATGAATCATAGTTCGGTTCTATCAATCTGTCTTTATTTATCTGTACTAAGGCCATACTGAGACTTGTATCTGAGGAAGTTTAGCTGTCATATCTGTCTAATAAAGAGACTTCCAGATTTTTTTCATGGTGTGAACCGTGAAATGCCCTTGGACTTTGCGAAGGAAAATACCTGACAATATTCTTACGCAAATACTGGCAGTAAAAATCAACTTTAAGAAGGTCAACGTCCTCTTTTTCAGGGGAGTCAGTGTTTTACAAGTGGTGTTCTCTGTCAGCTGATGCATTTGTAAACGTAGATCTACCTTGTCTATATCAAATTCATCTGATTCTGCAGCCACTCACCAAAGGAAGATCAGATTTTTTCTCTTCTTACAGCTTGTATAGGAGCCAGATACATTATAAACTATTGGGATGGTAGATTTGTATGTGAAGACCAGTTTGACTTTGAAATCTTAAGCTATGGAACACAAAAGGTATTAAATTACAGCTTTTATTGGCAGAGTTTGTACACTCATCTGGTCATCAGTAACTCTCCAAAGACCAAGAAGTTTACTGAACTGTTGATATGCTTTCCCCTTCCCCCCTACCCCCCAGCTAATTATAAAAGATCTGTGATATAATGCATAAAAAAAATCAGTTACTTTAAACTTGTCAGTGTTTTTTAACATCCCCAAATTCTTTATACAATATCTAAGTAAAACAGAGTAATGTATGGTTTTGTCTATTAGATTCTTTGGGTTCTGATCTTCTCCCAGTTTGAAGTAATTACGTTGGTCCTTTCCATTTACAGAAGGTTGAAAAATTGCTACAAGAAGTTCTTTGAAGTAAACTATTATTCTGAGCACAAAACCAGTGTGAATATGTTCTTCTGCTTCCTTACAGTTTTTGGGAAGAAACGTAAAATATTTCCCTGCAATATTTCCCTTCCTTCTGGGGATTGCTATATAGCATTTTAGTGGAGTCTAAAAAAAACCTGATTATCCCTTTCATATCAAATTCTCAGTGGTTCAAATCTGGCAGGAGTACTTACTACGGAAAAGACCATTTAATACTTAAGCGATTTACATTTTTCAGAACTTTAAGCTTGGTTTATTCAAAAGGATGTATGCTACCTGAGAATAGCTGTATCTTGTTCACCAATTGAAGAAAATTACTGTTTGGAATTACAGTAAATTGTTATGTCTTTAGGTTCCTTTCTCCCACACCAATGTGAAGATTAAGATGGTTCTGACAAAGCAAAGAACTTTAGTTGTCAGATCCCAAAACTGTAAGACAGAAAACTTGGAATAGTGTGTTTGCAGAGCATTCTCATATAACCCTATATGCTCAACCAAAGGCTACAGTCCTTTGCCTTGCAATTAGTTTCTTAATATAATGATGATGATAGTGGCAGTAATAATGGTAAAAATGCTATTTCTGCTTGGCTGGTACCACAGTAACAAATTTAATGCCATGAAGCAATTTCATTTTAAGTTAGATAATTATTCAAAGCAAATCCTTGTGAATTTAGTTTGAATTAATCAAATTGTATTCCAAAATAGAGTAGTTGGATACTCTGGGATCAGCAAAGAAGGGGTCAAAAATGCAAAAACCAGCAAGATTTTCTAAAGATAATTTTATATTGTATACAAAGAGCATTTCATGTTTCCCAGGGCGAGAATACAAACAGAAAATATTGGAGAAGATAATGTCCAGCAAAGGCACTACTCAGTTTTTGTAGTCTGAGTTGCCATTGTCATAAGAATTACAAAAGTATAATTACTTCATTCTGTTTGTCAGCTTCAAAAGAAGAGTATGATAAATGTAAAGAGTAGTCAGTCTTCTAAAATGTAACATCTCCACGGTCTTTGTGTGTTTCAAGTGCTGGGTTCCTGGGGGATCAATGGTTGGATAAAACTAAAGCTTTTTGGGTAGGCTGTGGGATTTTTTTTGTGGTGGATTTTCAGTGGTGTGGTTGGGTTTTGGTGTGGGCTTGGTTGGTTTTGCTGTTCTGGTTTTAATGCAAAGCTTTAGCTATTTTGGAGGATGGGATGGAGGCAATCTTCTTGAGCAGAGCCTTGCTATTTCTAGAAGAAATATAATGTTACAAATTTTGCTGGAATTAAACATCTTGATTTCTTGAGTGTTCTTTCTTCTATGGCATGGGGCTGGAAAACACTTATGGCTTTTTTTTTGGAGCTGTTTTGGACTGTGTCGGGTCTTGGCACTGGATTAGGGCCTAAATCTGATACCTGCATTATAGTTTGTCCTGCTGTGGGAAAGGTCTATGTAATCTAGTTGTATGGGAGGTGAGACAAAGAGGAGTGAGGAAATCAACAAGATTTCTGACAAGATGGGAGGCTAGGTAAGAAATGAGAGGACTCATAGAGAGGGAATAATTGCGAGTTGAATTCATAGGACAAGGCTGGAATAGATACATAAGGAGCTTAAGAAATTCTGTGCCTGAGAAAAGGGCAAGTAGGATCTGATGAAGGCCCACAGTGGGACAATCTAGATTAGCTGGGAATGGGGAAGTATTTTATTCCTCCGTCCCTTTCAAGGCCTTTGAGATATTTTTTTTTCTCATCCTGTCTATTCTAAGACATTGGAGACATATCTGGTACAAAATACAGCCTGGTATGGAGGCTCAAGCAAATGAACCTGTGCTGGAAGCAGTAGCACTGCCTTAGGTAGTGTATCTCCTTAGCGTTGAGAGATACTGTGAAGAAACAAGTTGGTGCTATGGAAAGGTTTGCACTCCTTCCACATCTTCAATGTCTTGAAAAGGACTAAAATGAGTCTTACATACAATGGAAAACATAACCCAGATGTCTAACCTCTTGCCTCCTACTCTAAGGTCTGGGAAGGAAATGGATTGATAAAATAATCATTGGTATTCAGTACTTGATTGAATTTATTCTTGGATGTGGGATCTTAGAGTTTCTGTAATTTCTGTAGTATATTGAAGTGCAGGAATTTAGCAGTGAACAACAGTCAGTTAAGTGTTACAGCTGAATTATTTAGTAGGCTTGTTAATTTGATATCTGAAATATCTTTTTATTTAGAAAAAAAAAATAGACAACTTGCCATAGGTAGAAGCTGCAGGATTGTCATATTCTTTATGGAGTGTTGAGGTATGTTTACATGAAGTGATCACTGGGAAACTGATCTACTTTCATCTAGCTTGGTGACCTCAAAAAACCTTAATCGGCTTAGATCTTCAGCTGGTATTTCATTTAAAGACAAATATTATTCAGGGGTAGATGGAAACCAGAATAGCCATCTTACAAGATACATGGAAAATGTTTTGATTTTATAGTAGAAAAACTAAAGACAAAGCAGGAGGATAGGGCACTGCAGTCTTTGAGGCACTTTTGTCTTATTTCTGGCTGATTCAGTCACTTGGTGATGCTCTAGTCTCTTGAAGATCTTGTACTGTACCTTCTCACTTCCATTTAAGAAAATGTTAACAGTGTTTGAAATCATCGATAAATACCAGTTTCCTATTGTGAAACTAAGATTTAGATTGTTACCTCAAACTACTCTGTATTCACTTTATATTAAAGGGGGGAGGGGGGGCGGAAAGTGTCAGTATTGTGTTCAGTTGTTAGATAGGACATGAATTTCAAAGCTAGATTTTAGTTTGTAGTTTTTTGATTTTGTTTCTTTCTTGGAAGGTGCTGGGAAAACAAACTGGTTTGCACTTGACAGTGTTTAGAGGCTTGGTGAAAGGGAAAAGCGTTGTGCAGTATTGAGGTCAGCTGCAATAACTGTGAAATCGGCTGTGGGATTTGCAGCTCTGGAATGCTGGCTCAGATTCATACTGCATCTGTATCACATAAAAGTAGTCACATTTGGCTCATCTTGAAAGCAAATAGAGTACTGTCAGGTAATAGTTGGTAAAACACTGTTTGAAAGTCAGGGTGGTTTTGCCTTTCACTGTAAAAGACTGGAAGAATACTGTAATGAAATGTAATCAGCAACAGAAATCAGAGCACCAGCATTGTAAAACCGTGCAGGAGATGCCTGTATGTACTCTGTTCTGTTATTCTGGTATGAAGTGAGGTCTTCCTTTCTCTTCTATGCTTTTTTAAACAGACTTCTGAGTTGAGCAAAAAGGTGTAACACTTGAAGTCCAAATAGCTTGGTTCCCACCAGTAAAAACATCTAAATATTTTAGTATATTCATAAGTAGTCCCAGTAAGTTAAAAATTACTGCTGTCTTAAACTTAAGCATATGCATTGGTTTTCTGTAGACTAGGATGCTGACTGCATACAATGCACAAAGAAAAATAAGTTTAAATAGGAAGAATGTCTGGAATTTATTAGCCTTGATGAAACATGATTTTAGATTAAATTAAGGTATTTTTTCTTACAGTGCTCTTCCTCATAACTATTAATGCTTGTGTTTGGTTTTACTGTGGTACAAAGTGTGGCCCATTCAAAATCTATTGCATTTTATGCAAGCTCAAATTATTATTATTATTATTGCTCTAAAACTTTGAAATGTATCTGTCACTGGCAGAAAGGGAATGTGTGCTGGTGGATCTGGTGCTATGTAATTGACTTCTCAAGTCAATGTGATGTTAAGAATAGCAGTATTTCAAACAGGAATTTTGTAAATATTAGTACTAGTTCTGACAGTATCCAATATTTTCACCCATGGTCTGGAAATTTATATGTCAGTAGGAAGGAAGACAGGTTGAGGCAGAATGGTGAAATTGAACTAGCCGTTCTGCATTAGTTTTTAATTATTTAGTTTTCTCTAGTAAATGTACTAGTAAAGGAGAATTCAGAAAATAAGATCAAATTTGTTCAAAAAATATTTGCAAAGCTGCCTCATGACTTGATGTGACTTCTGACTGATTTCTCTGGACTGAGCTTGATAACTCAGCCTCAGCCAGGAGGAAGTCCTCTAGGTGGCTGGGAGAGATTTGTTTTGGAGTTGCTTTTAACAAAGAAAGAATCAAAATAATTAGTGACTTAAAATAACTTAGACAACTCCCTCTAAACAAAGAGATATTTTACTCAACTAATCTACTTAAAACAGAAAGTCAGGGCACGATAAACACTTGATCTTCGACTTTGAGTATTTCAAGGGCTTTCTAGACATGTAGTTGGCAGTCAGATTGGCGTTAAGCATCTCTCTTCTCTAATACTTCTGCAAAATGCTCTCTGACTAAACTCTGAAGGAATACTAACGTTTCTCTGGAATAGTATGAAATCATCTATTTGATAGGAAGATTGACTATAGAAAATGTTGCTTCCTAAATACACTGCAACTTCACAAATAAACTAGTTTTCTTATATTGTTTTGATATTTAAAACAGCTTTGTAAAGTGCATTTTCTTGCTTACTATGTGTTCTTGGTCTCATCTATTACTGAGTCCACAAGCACTTGTTTTACCTGTACTTCAGAGATCTCTGTGCTGTATCAATGCATCCCGCATGCAGAGCCGTCATGGATTATACATAAAATTTCTGCCAGATTGATTTCTTCATTCTTGCACCTAAATTTAGTCCCTGTGGATACTTTGACTAAAAAATTCTGGAACATAACTGTACGTTTTCAGAAAGAGAGTTGCATCTGGAATTTATTCTGATCAGGTGGCTTTACTTCTCCAAACTAGTAAAGAAAATATGGATGTTCCTGGATTTACTCTGAAAAGGATTGGGAGTGCTAAAATAAAAATGGCTGTGGCCTTAAGGGGAAAAAAAAAAAAGTGCATAGATTTGTTCTGTTTTCTTGTTTTCCATGTTACGATAGAGGGAACTTTATGATTTGCTTGTATTTTCTTACCAGAAGATAATTGAGGGGCAGAGGGAGAAAAAGAGAGAGACTATGGCAAGGCCTGACATAATACGCTCAGTATTTGCCGTGGTTTGGCAAACATCATTCTTTCCCTTCAGGCATTAGGTAATAATAAGCCCCAGCTTCCAGGTGTTATTTGGCTACCGTGTTGTATTGTCATTCATATCTAGTGTTTGTTTCATTACCTTATCACATTCTGCTGCAAAAGATAAATGGGGGCATGAGTTTTTCAGATGGTAACTCAACGTGTTGCATTTCTTAAAAAAATGAAACAAAACAAAAAGCCACATTAGAATACTGCTATTCTCTGAGTTTCTGTGAATTTGGGATTGTTTAAACATCTTTTTATTTGTTCATTCTAAAACTTTGTCTCATTTTCCTGGCTTTCTGTTTTTCTATTCTTTTACTACATGTGGATAGCAAGTTTCAGCAGAGCTCTTTTCTCCAGTCAGAGTACGTTGACTTAATGGTTAGGTGCACAGCAACTGGAATGAGACGTTTGAGGCACAGCTGATGTAGGTAATAAAAGTTTGCTGTCAGCATCCCTGTGCATCCCACCAGTGATAGCTGTTCGTGGGAACTGCAGCTAAGAACATTGTACACCTGGAATTAGGATAGGCTTATCTTGTACATCTAGGTCAAGTTTAGTGTCCTCCCTCCTCTCCCTTCTCCCTCTTGCTCTTGTAGGGCTTCTTACGAATGGATTAGAGATTATGTAGGGTTATTTTTCCAGTATTGTTTTTATGTACTGCATTATCTGATGCCCTTATCAGTTTAAGTAGTTCTATACATATAGATAAAATATAAAAAATTCTTTTGTTATAGCAAAATAACATTTAATACAAAATTGCTACAATTGTATATTCCATTTGTATTTCTCAGAATACTTAGTTATATGGTTTGCATTGTTTCAGGTTTTGTTGTTTCTGTCACTCCATTCAGAAAACTGTTGCAGCTTTTCAAGATTTTCTGCTATCTGTGTGCTCTTGTAGGGGCTTTCAGATATTTTGCTCAGAAGACCTTTTTGTTTGTTAAAACGCTTTTGTACTAAAACTGTCTGTTATCCAGCTTTCCCCTGTCAAAACTGTATTGCTTGCAAAGTTTCTATTTTACAGCTTTGGTATGTTCTACTTCTCTAATGAAAATACTTTATGGACTTTTATTTTGAAAAACTGCTTTGTTGAACTTGGATATTGAAGGTTTTTCCAGACTTTAAAGTTCCCATTCTAAAATATTGTGACTGCGTAATTTTTAATAATCTAATAACTTGAAAGCTTATCGCCAGTAGCCTTCCTGGAAAATGACACTACCAAAATTGTAGCTTTTCATTTTCGAAAATACATTTTCTCTGAACACTGCTTGCTCAAAACTGCTATACTTACTCTGCTCTTAAAGAATGGGTGAGAATATTCTACTCGTAAAGTACTTGGGATTGAAGGAGCATATCAATATAAAAAATTCTATCTACTTATAGCAAGTAGCTATTAAAAAAGAAAAGTTTTCAATAGAAGGTTGAAATTTTGGATCAACTATAGATTAGAGATTAATTTTGCTATGTCATTCAGTTGCAGTTCTTAGCATTCTGGGTAAGAGAGGTTAGAGCAAAACTACAGATTTCTTTAATGAATAATTAGGAAATAATTTGCTCAGACAATTTTGTTAAGATTCAGACTGGTCTGAAGTAGACTTTGAAAAATATTTTTTTCTTTTCTACACAATACATTTGTTGCTGGTTTGGGGTTTTTTTTTTTAATGTGTTATTTATTTTTATATTGGTGTCTCTTAATACTTTTATGTTTTGCCTTGGGGTGTCCAGTAATCTTTTAAAGAGAAATTGTTATTTTCATAGTGGCAGAACTAACATCAAGTAGTTTAAAATTTAATTATATCTGAGTATTTTTTAATCACATCTGTAACCAGGCATCAAAATGAGAGCCTGTAAATGAAAGCCACACTAGTAGTCTGTTTGCTTTTCCTCGTTAGATAGTGTAACTCAATTAAGACTTGAATAATGGTTAAAGCTAGTTTTGTTTTTTTTTGCTACTGTCCTTACACAATTGAGAGAGAATGCAAAGCTTCTTGTTCCAGGATGTTATAAATAATTTTGGAAGGACATGTAATTACATGATGTAAAATAAGCACTTAAAATAATTTGTAATATCTGACTGCATTTACAGTTTGTTACACCTTTGATAGGGGAGAGCTTTAGCATGAACAAGCTTCTAAAAATATGTTGCCTTTGAACTTTAATTGATATTTCTCAGAGGGGATTGATGAATTGTCTGAATATACTCTGTTGTGTTCTACCCTTCCCTAAATTCTTACAGTTATTCTGCTTGTATTAAATTAATTCACATTAAATCTACAGGGATGCTTCATTTGGGAACTCTACGTACAATCTTACGATCTTGGACTGTTTGCAGGGGATAAATAAGGTAACACCACTTTTCCTTAGCAAAGCAGATTTAAATTGACTTTTTAAATGTGAAATAAAATACCATGAAAACACTCTAGAAAATCTGGTTTCAAAGCAAAACGTGTGAATGAAGCCTTCACTGTCATGAAGCCTAAAGTGCTGAGGACTGTGTTTGAGTAGTGACGATGGCAGAAGGTGACACTTCTGCCTGGTTGGCCTGGCCTGTGACAGCTTTCTGAACTTCACCTTAGGAATCTGAATGTGCAGACACCCCAGGCCTGGCTGGGAGTAGTTCTTAGCAGTGGAAGGCAGTGCACGAGCAGCTGCTGGCACTAGCTGCTGATAAAAGGGAATAATGTAGGTTGATAAAGTCAAGACACCTAAGCATACTGTGACTGATTCTGAGCAGTTTTTGCATGTGCTCGACCCCACCTTTCCCCAGAAACATTTGGTTCAGTGTTTGACACTAGTCTTTTAAGAATTGTTTAAAAAGAATGAAAACTAATGTATCTTACTAGTGTTTGGATGTGTCACTGTTAACAGTCCTGGAGAATATTAAGCTCTAATATTGCTTTTTAAAAAAAGTTCCATTGCATCTTAATTGGCAGCTTTGTGCTATAGTATATACCTCATACCCTAAGCAAAGATTAAATTTTGTTCATCGTTTCCTGATGATCTTGATGAATGCAGCAAGTTATATGAACGCTTCTGTACAGGCACTTTATAGACTATTTGTAACTTTGAAAAGTATGGCAAAACAAATGTTTCCTAAAAATTGAAAAAAGAAAGAACAAGCTTAATATTTTTAGTTCTGTGGGGGTGTGAAAGGAGCTGTCAGTTACCAGCAAGACTCTGATTTGTGTGGCATTCTACAGATCCTGAAGCTCTGTGAAGCAGTTGGTGCAGTCACTGTAATTTATCTGCAACAAACGTCAAAAGGACTTTGAGAATCAGTTTTTCCTCCTTTGTTCCCATAAAATTTATTACTGAATTTTTTCCAGTTCACCTACAGAGGTAAAAATACTTTGAACAGAAACCACATACCTTAGTCTAAAGAGAAATCTTAGTCTGCCTGGGAAAATCTGGTGTTTGCATGCCCGTGTATATCATATGAATGTCATTCAGGTGGTCCTACAAATTCTGGAGCACAACCAATCAACTGTGTTTAAATGAAATACATTTTTCAAAATCAGCTGTTCAGAAAAACCTCTCTGCATCTTGGACTTCATGACAGATCCAGACATTGATCCTATGTTGACTTTAACAAAGCTATTTTTGTTTTGTCTTAAAAAAGTTGTTCTGTATGTAGTAAATAAGGGCAGACTGATGATTATTGGTTTTTAAATCCTATATCTGTGCTGTGGCTTTTATCACACCTTAATCCCAGAATGTTGTGTAATACCTGGACTTCTCAGAATGCAGTAGATTCAGTACGAATATATGCTGCAAAACTGTCTTCTGCTTATTCCTGGAAGAAATTTGGGCTGTGAATTCCTTAGTAATAGAATTGTTTTTCATGTGGTATTATATGCAAGCCTTTAGTACAAAACTGACATATTTAGTGATAGTACAGTGATCAAATACAAAACTTTACTTCTTTCTGTCCTGTAATAAATACTGTTTAATGTAATTCAGTGAACTTCATTTTATCAGTGGACTGTGTGTTAAAAACAAATAATAAAAAAACCCAGATTATACAGAGTACTGTTTTCTGTATAAGCTATTTTCTCTGAGTGTTATGGTGATAAAATCAGAGTACCGTATTAAGTATAGAAAATCAATAAACTCTTAATGTTCTATATTTTACGTCCAACTGCATGAAAGTATGTTCAGTATAGAAGTAATTGAATGGCTATATGACAAAAAGGGAATTGCTTTTTAATTTGTCATCTGCCTTACAGGAAGAAAAGTATACATATTGGAGTGAGGAGTCAGTATTATGATTTAAGTGATATGCAACAACGTTATGTCCCATTGTAATGTCTTTGAATGGGCAATAATGAGCCTGACGTGCTTTAGTGACATTGTTGGAGTTTTTGTTGTCTGTCTTGTTAACCTGTGCAAAATGTAATGTTGTCTTAAAATAGAGGCTTCAATAAGCTAAGAGCATACTGAGTGATTTAGTTTTAATTCTAAAAAACAGTGTTATAAAATGAGAGTAAATATAATATTTCAGAATAAACTGACACCTTGTTGCCTTTTAGGCTTTGCAGCATGGATTTTTTGACTTTAAGACATTTGATGTGGATGAATATGAACACTATGAGGTTTGTACATTTAATAATGAGTTGAATGCATTTGGTTTACCTAAAATAAGTTTGACTATACAACTTAAAACATACTGGAAACACATTTTATTTCAAGTAAAACCCAGTGTTCATATGTAAGGTATGTACATCCAAACTTGTATACTGTATGTGAAAAACATGCAGGATGAATATTCTTGCAATTTCAGTGCATCACATAAAAGGTCTACTGTTTTCTTGTAGCCTTTCTGGCTTCTGCTACCTCTTTAATGCTTTCCCAGCCTTCTCCCAGGACACGATCCAAGGTCTCCCAGCTGACCCACACAAGCTGTGTTTTCTTGCAGTGCTTGTTGAGCTGCTTTTTGAAATGCTGTTAGTCCCAAACACATGATAAATGGTTATAGCCACATAGGTTAAGCACATGTTGTGCTTTATTGGTAAGGGTACATTACATGGGGATTCCAATAATGAAAATCCATACAAAATACTTGCCTAATGAAGGCCTATGGATGTCTTTCATTTTCTGCTAGCCTTCTTACACCATAAGAATAGATACTCTGAATGCCTCTAGATGCCTCTAGGACTTTATTTTGCAGCATGCTCACCTTTATCTGGTAGCAGTAAAGAGTTTGAGCTGTATTGGTGCCAAGAACCTTTAAAATGTGTCTGTGCTGCACCTCTGAACTGGGCTGCATACAGAGGAAATCACAGGCACAGAAGGCTTATACCCATCTGGTCCAGAAGAGTTGCCTGATCTTTGTCTACCATTTCCCACGCTCAAAGGAAGGGAAAGGTCTTTTATTGAAGTCAGTGACAGCCGTGTAGTTGTATTGGACCTTGTCTTTGGAAATCCCCGAAGTTCCTGCAGTTATAATTAGTTAAGGACAAAGTTACACGAACCAGAGGTATACTGAACATTTGAATATATATTAAATTCTCTTCTTAAGAATTGTGTTACTTTATTGAAGCCAGTATTTTTCCCCTGAGCCCTCCTATTGCAATTTTCAGAAGACTTGGAAATAATGAGAATAAATTTGCATAGTCTGAAAATACCCATTTTAAAATTTATTATATTGAGTTTTATATTTCTAATTATTAAGCACGTTTTAGGGGTAATTGCTTTTCTTAAACCTCTGTCACGTTTGATAACTGTTTTACAAGCAAGGTTGGATGCCAGTACGTATCTGAACTACATACAGATACATGTACTTGCTTCACAAGTGTTCAAGGAACAGGGCGAAGTCAAGGAGGCATGAGCAGTGAAAAAACTTTATGTACAACACAAATCTATACAGTAGATGTTGGCCACAATAGGCACACTATGACATATAGAATCATAGAATGG